>JAQIWH010005590.1:0-14359 GCA_034695005.1 Cryptops parisi | reverse complement strand
CATACATACATACATACATACATACACACACACTAATCTTTTATATCTGATTTTGCAGTTTACATTCATTGATAAAGCAGCTTTTATAAGACGAATGGAGGAAGTGTGAGATAAAGCTTACCAAAAATAACTTGCCAGATTAGAATAAGCATATTAGGTTAACTAAGAGATAACGCTATAGTATACTTATTTATATGATTAATATTTTTTTTTATATTCTATGTATGTTGCAATTTTGACATTGTTAAATGTCAAAATTATATATGTTTCAGTTTGGAATCAGTTTGTAAACACACGAGCTCCATGTTGAAGCTGTACACGATAGGCTAGGTGATTTCACCTCATGATGATGATGATGATGATGGGGGGGGGGAGGCTTTAGAGAGTATAATCATTTATGGGTGAAGATCAGCAGGTGTTGACACAGGGTTGTTTTTTTGCTACACTGAAACTATTATATTCTTTAAAAGATCCATTTTCTTTTTATTACCATTAAAAATTCATCGTCATCATCGAAAAGTAATGAAGTTATACTAAAACCGCCCATCAGTCAAAAATTTCATCTTCGATTTCACGCGATTAGTGGTTATGATTTTAAAAAAAACAAAAAATTTTTGAAAAATTTAGAAGAATAAAGTAAAATTTCAAACAAAAAATTAAAAATTAGTAAAAACGTTAGAATTTTTTTTTTATGTACCGTAATTTATTCCTTATTGAAAACGCGTTTTATTCATTTTACTACAAGTATTTAATAGTTATACTACGGTTTTTTATAAACAGAATTTTATTAAATTTGTTAATATTGTGAATATATGTATATTTTCCACTTTGTTAGGTGAATTTGACGTTGGTGTTTCGATTGATAACGTAAACAATGTTGACAGGAAAAAAACTTTATCTTAATTGGATTTTATATTATCACAAATTCTGTATGTCTCACAAACGGATGCTGTAATTGAGGTCTTGTGTATACAAATGTATGAATGAAAAACGACGCACGTGGAAGGGATATATTTTGCAATACACCTGAATCTGCAAAATTGTTGTGTACACATTTTTGTATTATGAACTTCCTTTCAAATGTAAATTGTAGAAACGATGCAATATATTATATTTGCAATATTTCAAATGCTTAAACCGAAGTGCAAACACAGTTTAATATTCAGATATTCCATTTTTTTTGTGTGTGTATATTGAACATTCTTTTACTTACAGAACAGAAAAAAAAGATTACCGCCATGATCAAGTAAAAAAACGACATCTACCATAAGGTAAAATTTGAATATGTTTTTCTTAATTTGTCAAGTGTACAAAAAAATTGTGTATAAGTATTCAGTATGCTATGTTAATTGAAGGACCTGGTATCATTTTTACAATTTCGAAGAAAACGCGTTGAAGATCTGAACTTGCTTTGCTGTCTATGGGCTACTTCATACTAATATCTTTGCATATATTGTCCTTTTGCTCAAAATTGTGCGCCAGGAAGACAGATTGCACCTAACACATTCGAAAATGATTTTAGCTCATTTTTAACAAAAATATTACTTAGCACCTTTTTACACCAGGTCCTTCAATTATAGTCACTGTGCGATTAGCTCATGAATTAATTTTAATCATATACAAACAAGTATTGTACTTTGCAATCGGTTGTACATTATGTAAACTTAGTTCTTTTTCCAGTTTTACTAGTTAAGGCCCTTTTATTCGCGAGGCCTTAATTTTCGCGATTTTCGCAAGGTGCCCTGATCGTGAAAATTACGGCGTAGCGAAAAAAAAATACTAACGATTACGCTGCCTTCAAAGTTGCACACAATCAGAAATTGCGAAATTTTCAGCTCGTGAAATCAACCAGTCTATCATTTTCGCGAAAATTAGGGCTCGCAAACAAAAAGGCCTTTACAGTATACAGACGTTGGAAAACTAAAAAAAAAAGATGTTTCAAGGTTAAATTTTAAACTTTTATTATATTTACAAATACTATAAATTTACTGCATTTATTTATATTTGGGAAAAATAATTCATTCAGTGCTGTGTGGTGAATTTTAACATCGGTGTACTGACGATGTGTAAGTTGTGTAGCAATTCAGTTATATTGCTTGTTGTACTGCAAGCAAAGTATCTGAACTAGTGTAGACTGATAGTAAAAAATGTGAGACATGGTTTGACCTTCCGTTCAGCAAAGATACCACAGCTTGTAGTAAGTAGTGGGCTCTTCTGTTGGTGTGTGGAGTGTAATCTGGCAATGGTCCATTTAGGAGACTTTCCCTTAATCGTATCCGGAAGCTCCATTGCCCCTGTTGACTGGCGATGAATATTTACGCGGACCTTTGGATGGTTTTGGTCATCGTCGAACAAGATACAGATAGTGGGAAATTTTTGCTTGGGTCATCCCAAAGAGCGAATTTGGTAAGAGCTGAAAGGAGACTGAGAGGAGCAATAGAAGAAGATCGCAGAAAAAACACAAGAGACTGGAAGTGCAACTGACTATACAGAGGTCATTTGAGGGCGTACATGCACTTTCCACCCAGCTTCTTTGGGTTTTTTTAGGCTTTAAATGGGTTTAAACCTTTTACTCGTATGAAGCAACGGAATAAAAACGAGGACACTGGTCGTGTTGATGTTAGCATATGACTTTCTTCTTGTATGCCTAAAAAAAGAAAGAGATGGTCAGTTTGTTGGGTGGTAATGGTCGCTTTGTTTTGTTCGTGTTGGAAACATTTGAAAACAATCTTCTTGGTAGGCTTATTTTTGTTTTCTTAAAGGGGCATTACGAGGTCGGGAGGGGAGAAATAAAGGCTTTGGGTAGTAGATTGAGATTGACCAAGGACTTATAAAGATTCGAGGATGTATGGTTGATGTCCACCGTTTTCAGGATCCAATCTCTTTGTGCATTTTCCATTAAACTGTTTCTGCGTCGGATTCCCAAAAGGCTGCCGCCAGGTTGTTTGCATGTTCTCGTGGGACACGATTCATTCCTCTCTATCTTGCCCACTGCCCACGGTTGAGGGAGACCGAAAAATGTTCCAAGTGAAAAACAACCCTGCTTGTTGTACAATCCACCGTAAGTGAGGAGCAACGACTGGACCATCAATACTGTGGACAGAACAATTCTAGTTTAAATGTCCATTTTAAACTGCCCTGGGGAATAAACATTTCAGCACTTTCAACTTCATCCTCCTACGCACCCCTCCCTCTCACCTTCGAATGGACGCTGAACATCCTCTCACCCCGACCACCACCCCTACACGGAAGAAAAATCAATAGCACTTAAGGGCACCAGTGTTCGAAATAAAGAAAGAACTCCTCAAGTTGAAAAATGACCCCTACCATTTGGTACCAATTGAGACTTTAAAAAAAGCAAAAGAAAACGAAAAGCTGTTGTGTTTATCATCGTAATTCCTAGTTAACAACAGGGCGTTGTTGTTGAAGAAGATGCAAAACAGTAGTGATCAAAATCACCCTTCCACTTTAAAGAAAGCGCTCCAGTTGACTTCTAATAACTGGAATGAATGGGAATTAATAACAGGTCGCGTAAAGTTGTCAGACCCACCCACAACAAGCAAGTGTCGCTCGCTTGGCTGTCTCTTAAGACTGAATAAAGCCAAAGGCACGCTTCTTGCATGTTAATTGTGGTGATAATAATACCGTAGAAAGCTCCCTCCCTTTTCAAATTGGAGGATAATGGCCGCTAGCTAATGACGAGTGCAAGAGGAAAAAGGAAGCGATAAAAAAGAGACAGAGAAGCCTCTGTTGTTGGTGCTGCTGCTGACTGATGCTGCTTGTTGTTGGACAAAAGTCCGATTCCCGAGACACCCGGAAAGTCTGAGTCGTTAGTTCTCCAGTGGTTCACGGCACCACCGTCACCGTTTAGTTCATGGCTCCCTAAATGCAAATGACCTTGTCTCGGTTGTGACTCGGGTTCCCATATTCGTGGGTTTCACGCTACTCAAGAGAAACGTGAGCTGAATGTGAAGTTATCGCTTTACAAGTCCGTTAAGCCATTGTTCCCACATTGGTGCGATAGAAACCCGAGTTGTATTGTAACAGCTTATTTGAATAGTTATAAGAATAATATGGACCAATGGTGTTAGTTATTGCGCTACTTTGTAAGAGTAATCGTATTAGTGAAGACGCTTTAGGAACATTATTACAAGACGAAGAAAATATCTGTTATATGAGATGACTGCCATTAGAGCATGTGCAACGTGGACCTCGGTAAAATGACATTAAAAGCAAAATGAAAATGATCAAATGAATTGGTCTTTAGATTTGAATGGGAATGAAACTACTGTTGGGTTTTTAAGTACGGTACCGTACTGTACTTCTATTCTTGTAGCCATGCTCAAAATAAATTCAATGTTGTACTCTAAATTCATTGTTTAAAAAGCAATGCATAATTAATACAGTAAATATGCGTAATTAATACAGTGAAAATATATCTATTGTTCCCGAATTTAACGTTTTCTAGGATCCCTCGTATAATTTCTATGGTCCCTATTTATTAACTGCAGTTCAGATAGGGCCCTAATCCCACTAAGAACATTAGGTACTATGTAAGGTTCCTTAGATATAAATAAAAATGTTTACATTATTAGCTTTGAGATGGCTAGATTCAATGATATTTTTTTGAGTTTTTTTATCAGTAATTTTAATCAAAATAAAGGGCTAAATTAAAAAAAAAAATCTTACTTTAGCTGTAAAGTTTCTCTATGCCGACGTTTCGCCTCTTTTAAGAGGTTTTTTCTAGTCTAGGCTAGGCACACATAAACAAAACAAACACAGAAATAAAATTGATGAAAATGATGAAAATACCGCCACACGTTCCTACGTTATGTAGGGAACACAAACAAGAAATGGAATTTCCATGAAATTTTCAATAAATCCCATTTGTTATATTTGTGTATTCTACGTGTGGTTTTGTGTTTGTTTTGTCTGTGAAAAAGCCTCCTTGAAAAGGCGAAACGCGAGTCGAACTTTTTCTACCTGTCAGCAAAGGTGACGGAATTTTTTATTTTATTTTTAAATTAGCTTTATTTTGTTTGAAATTATGATCATCGGGGCAGGGACCAATAAATTTGAAATCAGTACATTGTTTTTTAATAAGCATTTAGATGTATCTAAATTCAAACAAATGTCTTCAAGTGTGATATTGCGTATGAATTTATTCATTCTATTTGAACAAGCTATCTGACGCTATTTACACATCGTACTATGGACCAATCGTCACGTCGAAAATGACATTTCCGTACATTGAATATACAATACATACAGTTTGTACTCTCATACATGTGTGTAACAATATAGTTCCTGTCGTGTGTCTGGCTTAAAGCTTAAATAACATGCAGATACACAGGTATCTGTATGCAATTGTGTGTATACCTGCATAGCATACATATGTATGTATTGATGTGTATACTACATATGTATGTACAGTATGTACGTGTTCATATGCATGTATAAATGCATACAGATACATTCATTTACATCTACAGTTAGACGACACTGCGACGTAGGTATGTTTGTCCATAGGTGACTAAGAATTTAAAGTGTATGAAAAGAGAGTGGAGGTAATTGAATGAAGGCGAGGTGAGGTGTGTAAAAGTGTGACCAATTTGGTGGTGGGCATCAGCGCAGTTGTCTTTTGTTTTTCCGGTTCTCGATTTGAACGGGCGTTCCAGATCAAGTGCTCGGAAGTCAAGTGCATCGTTTCAAAGCTGATGGTCGCTTTTGGTCGATAAAGGGTGGGGGATAAAAGATGACCCTTTGCACCTCTTTTTTTTTCTTCTCAAAACCCAGGCAGTAGTTGTAGTTGTACAGAAGGGGGCTGTAGATATATTGCAATGCGAGAACACGGATGATCCAATTCGTGTTGTTTTTCTCCTATCCGTCTCAATACTTGATCACTCAATCGATCAAGAGTTGCTTTCACAATGTTTAGTAAGAAAAAGTTCCAGTTTTTTCTTTTTTTTTCGTCAAAGTTGTGTATCTCTCATGCCTTGTGTACCTTCGAAATTCTTTATACCGAGGTTTTTTTCACTGTTTTTTTTTTCTCTCTTAATGAAAGGCGGGAAGATTCTTCGAGTGAAACAGTGGTTTTTGGCTGATGGTGAAATATAGCCTTATTTCCTATCTGGAATGCAGGGTGGCGTCAAGAAGGGAGATGTTACAGCACTTCCATTTCCTGCCTAAAACGGCCCACCTTATCGATAAGGATTACTAGGCATGGCTACACGCTTTCCTCTTCGTCTTCTCGTTACTACACACGCGCATTCTGATACCAGTACTCAGAAGTACACTATCTCTGATGAGTTTTTTGTTCCGTTAACTGAAGTTACACGCTGTTAGCAGTTGCGATTTTTTTGTTTAATTTTGAACACCTTAAGGTAATACTTTCTTTTTCCGGATTGCTCAAAACAAATATACGTTACGATGTTTTGAAGGCTGGTGAAAAGATGATTTCTCAATTGCGGAATTCAAATATTGTTATCAATGCTAGAAAAAAGTACCGGTATAGGTTTTCTACTCTTTAGTACCGTACATTAAAATTATATGTTAGTAATGTTAGAATAGATAAATATTCAGCGTTAATATGCTTGTTGTATGTATAGGTTCCTTCACCAATACAGTATAGTACAGATGAATACTCGTAAATATACAGTACCGTAAGCATTTGTATATCAGATATACAGAGTAGGTACCCTCAAACCAAGTAACTACCTACAAATACTTTATATTTACGAGTATTATATGATATGTATGCGTGTATATTTACTAATTGTATATACAAATATTGATGTGTTATACGGTTGTATACCTATTCATGTACATAAATATACAGGGAGTTTTCGATTTATTTGAATCCATACGATTCTCGATTTATGAATATGCTTGTTTTATGTGAAAAAATTTGGCTATTTTGCGTTTTGGTGCAAAAGTGACAACCTACTTACCACATCTGGTTTTCTTCACAGTGTTAATATTTGAAATTTTCACCGTAATAAGTATAACCCTCTACCCTACCTTATAGGTAGTCCTTTATCTGTTTTCAATTATCTTCCATAGCGTGTACGCACGTGTAGCGCAAATGCTAGTCTTTACGCTGAGTGTAGTTTGTTGGTTTTTTTTGCTTCATTTTATGGGAATTTCGATTCATACGACTTTTTCTCATAATGTAAGCCTCGCATAAATCGATGACTTCCTGTGTAAGTGACCAACCCCCCACTAGAAAATACATGGAATATAAACACTTGCAGTAAAAATATGAGAAAAAACTAACAGATTCATGACATTTGGTGGTGGTTGCTTTTTTTATATATACAGGTACTGTATATATCTCGTTTCTGATTCATTCACCAGAACCAATCTTCTTCTTTCGTTTCACACTGTTCATTTGCATTTAGATAGGTCTCAGTCAGGTCTTTCTCTTTCCTAAATATTGAAGGTGTACTGTATTACCTTTTTTTGTGTGGTGTTGAACATGAGAGGAAATACAGAATGTGGGTTGGGTTATGGTTGTTCATGAACTCGATAAGCATGACCGAGTTCATATCATGTTAATAAACAGTACTAATCTAATCAATTGTTTGTACAGCACTGTTTTATTGTATATTTATACAGTACATATTTAGAACCCAATTGGTTCTCTGCGAATAACATTAATGTAAAACATGTTGACAAGATCCAAAAGTCGCTTTCAAGGTCTAAAGGGTCGGAAACATTAGGGTTGAGTTCGTTTTTTTTTTCGGCATATTTTTTAAGGTGTTGTTAGGGGTGGTCGTTTCCCCTTCTCGTGGCAGGTGAACATCCCTCGGTGTGAGGGAGGAAATAACAGGTTTCCACCAAGGCTTCCAATGTGGGGAGGGGTAAAGGAAATGTAAGTAGAAAATGTAGGTAGGTCCCTTGTTCTTGTTGAGGGATGTTTTGGTCAGTTCAAGGAGGAGATGTTGGATTCAACCATTGTGATTTAGGGATAACCCCCAAAGTTCTTTGACTTGGCCTCAATTCTTCGTTTTTGAGGGGGGTTCTTTGTTTTTCAAAATTTGAAAACACAAAAGGTGAAGAAAAAAAAACACAATTGTTTCAGGGTATTATAATCGTATCTCTGTGTATTGGGTTCGGTGCTGCGTGTGTTATTTCGTAGCTGGAATTTTAATTAAGCATAAAACTGGTTAATTGGATTCGTTCCGTTTCCTGTGTCCCACCAGGATGTGCATGGTGAATGTGAACAGAGTACTTTGTAGGGGGATGTCTTTTTTTTTCTAGTCATCATTGAAGGGAAGACATCCTCCTTCCCCATTATGTCATTATCACGTGAGGTCATTGGCGCCACAAAAAACCCTCTATACAATGCGAGTACAAGTTTAATTAAATGAGAATAGGCGAATATGTTGATTGAATGCAGGAAGGAAACAGCGTTCATTCTTTTCTATAGACTTGAGAAAAATCATTACGATCTTCTTTGATAAAGTGCAATGGTTCATATTTTTATAGACGGATATATTTCATCATTTATTGTGATATCACTACTCTTTTATTGTATCGTTGCTTTATATTTGAGATGCTATTTACATTTTTTCTTCTTCGGGGGATAGATTGTTTTTATACGCTTTATGTTAGCTTCACTTGCGAGTCTGAGTTTGAGTGCGCGAGCTGGGAATTGAACGTATACTGCCATCTACAGGTGTTTATGATAATATACTGTCTAGTCTAGTCCAATGTACCAAACATTGCATAAAGTCAGAACCGCTTAAATCGAAAACCGCATAAGTCCAATGTAAACAAAATTAGCATATATCGCATCGAAAATTGCAAAAGTCGAAAATGAAATTTCTCAAAAGTCTCCTAAATCGAATATTGCGTTAACTCGAAGATCACATTAATCTAAATTCGCAAAAATTCACGGAACTCGAAAATTGAAATTTCTCAAACTTGCAAATAAATCGAATATCACGTCACTCAAAGATCACATTCTAAATTGGCATAAATGGAAACTTGCAGAACTCGAAAATGGACTTATTCAAAACTCGTATAAGTCGAATATCGAATAACTGAAAGACGAACTGCAAAAGAAATGAATCAAGTTAAGAAAAACTTAGCTACTTTTAACGATGACAATATTGTAGTTTTCGTATCACTTGGCCTGGCCATCATATTCAGTTTTATTTAATCGCAAGTTCGTGCTATTCGTATGAGTGCAAAACTACCAGCTCTACGTTGTGACTGAATCGTAACTTGGTCCCTAAAGAATTGTAAGTTTTGTCGATTTCCTTAGATTTGTATAAATGTACATATTCTGTATAGCCCATATTGGTTAATGACATTAAGCATGACAACATTGTAATGGTCCGTTTTTTTTTCACTATGATGTGATGGGTTATAAAGGGCTTTCCCACTA
The DNA here is from genome assembly GCA_034695005.1 of Cryptops parisi. NCBI lineage: Eukaryota > Metazoa > Arthropoda > Chilopoda > Scolopendromorpha > Cryptopidae > Cryptops > Cryptops parisi. The sequence goes on along the minus strand of JAQIWH010005590.1, from coordinate 4,965 downwards.
ACCGGCTCCGTGTGAACTGAATAATAGATGAAGGTTCGAAAGGAGACGGAGCAAAAAAAAAAACATTAATCAATTAGCCATTTAACAAGAGATGAGCAGTGACTGTTTTGTTCGGCGTTTTCTCTGTCGCAATTTTCGCCCTAGTTTCTTTTTATCCCCTTCTTCCTGTTGTCACCCCCTCCTTTTTATACGTAGGACGACGACGATGATGATGATGATGATGACCTTTCACTCATTCACTCACCATTTCCCGCCAGTACCTGGATTTTCTCTCTCTCGCTCTCCCCCTTAAAACTTTTATATATATTTTTTACTGTCTTTTTTTTGTCGTTTTCCATTCCTATTGTTCGAAATTGGTTAGGGAAAAAAAAACAAAACCCAGGCAGGTGTGCGCAGAATTGAGTAATTTGGTGTTAGGACTTAATACTTCATTAGAAATTCTTTATATTTTTTTTTTTCACCATTATTTTTATTATTACCTCAGCTGCTTCAAAGACTACAACTAGAGGGTTGAAAATAATAATAATTGTGAGGGTCTCCTTTTTTTCCCCCAAGTTTCCTTTTTTTATATACTGTATATAAAATTAATTATTGAGCAGTTTTATAAGCGTAACCGATAAAAAGGGAGAGGAAACTCGTTTAATTGTCAATCATAGAATTTAAATTTCTCATTTCTGTCATTTCGTCTGTAACGCTTGTTTTTTTTTTTCACGTGGGCACGTTCCGTCCGATCATTTTATGCACAACGATCACGTGCGACAATTCGTGTTTCACATTAACTTTAGGTGAAACAAAAAGTACGTGCATTATTATTACGTGTTGCTGGTTTAGTGTCTCTTTTGTGCCTAAAACAATCCAAAATATTCAGTTAACGTACCTAATTAAGAACAATTAGTTAATGTATTGAATAAATGGTACTTTCCTGTTATACCCAGGCCCAGTCTAATGTTGCTATTTGCTTGTACTCAATTATGGATTTATTGTGCAGGTTAGGTTAGGAAAAACAAAGAAACGTATTAAACGTATGATATTGTTTTGTTTTCCTGACCTAACTTGCACAATAAACCCATAATTAAGTTTAAGTACAAGCAAATAGCAACATCAGACTAGGCCTGGCTATAACCGGAAAGTACCATAGTTTTGATATTTTAAATTAACAAGCAATACAAACTCACCCTACACGCCATGGTTGGTGACTATAAAGAACGTGAATGAAATGGATTTTCACGTTTACTTTGGTCAAACGCATAGACCCCTCAATGTATGACCTTGCCACTGACATTTTAGAGGTACATGACCTATTTCAACAGTTTTGGCCCATTCACTTTGTTTTGGCCTGCACACTTATAAAGCCAAGGTCATAGGGTCTCAAAGCATCAATATTACTGTTTGTTTTTTCTAGTCACAAGTGATATGGTAAATTTTAGTGAAAAATGGCTACATACAACACTACACTACTATTTTATACATTTCTTTTAAATGTGCACTCTTGTACAGAAAGAATTGGACAAATACAACATATAAAATACTTTAAAAAAAAGTACATAATCAATATACATGTACAGTACATATATATTGCTACACCAGCAGTTCTTAACCTGTGGTACATGTATCAGTATCTAGCGATGATACATTATGCTGTTGTGCGTACACAAATACAGTATATGTAGATCGAAAATAAATTATCAAACAAGATTTGTTTTGATTTACAATAAGGATTTTCTTCAAACAACTTTACAGCACCTTTATTTTTTAGTATGAAAGTATGAAAGCCCTTTGTAAAGGAGACATTTCCCATTCGATTCAGGGTTTAGCAAGGAAACCTGTAGTAAAAGATTTCTTAGAACTTCTTGGAATTGTGATCATCCAGAGAGATATTTTATAATATAACTGATTAACTGTGTATGTACTGTATGGGCACTGTATATGTGTACTGTGTATAGGCTAAATATACGTTTTAAACAGAAACCGTTGCCGTAGTTCAGTTTTGGACCAAAATCTCTGTAGACGTCCCAGCTCTTATTTTTTCTGTCACTGTACATTTTGAAGGTGTGTACAATACTGATGCTTCGTAGCGATGCACAGCGCCATCATCGGCGCCTCTATGAATACGGAAAAAGACCGCCGATTTTGTATATCTTTTTCACAAAAACATCCATATAACATTAAAGTAAACATGTTCTGGAGGAAAAAGTTAATTGAAATAATATATTTAATTTTGAAATGATATACTGTATGTATGTTTTAGGCAGGTGTGCGTTTGTCTATCGACAGCACTAGCTAGGCTCATCTATGAAGAACAGTTTTCCATAATAATCTCAATATTTAATTTTTGTAACATGCAACGTTATTCCGGATTGGTTGGTTTTCCTAATAGATTATATTAATAAATTTCAGGTACTGTATCTATAAAATTGATAGAGAATCGATTCATTTGATGATTATTAATTGTGGGCGGTTTACGCAACGTATAGTGATATAGATTACGTGAGGTTTATAAATCGACAGTATATGTGTATAGGTAATGATAGATAAAGATAAGGGTGTTGTTGATTGTTCAACTAACGACCTATTTTAAGCAGACGGAACGGTGATATTTGATTAATTTATCTATGGTAGGGAGACCTCTGGTTTTTCAATTCCATTGTTGGCTCATAGATGGTGCTGTTTTGTACCTATGAAGTGGTTAGTCCATCTTTTCAGACAAATTTGCAATCCAAATTGTCAGAATTTTTTTTTTTTTGTAAAATTATTGAAACATCTCCCCAAAGTTAATGGATACACTTTGCATCTCCCTAGGTTATGACATTTTAAAAAAAATTATGTTTATAGTAGTTAATTCATTGAAAATATTCGAAATGAGTGAAAATTAATTACACACATAACCCATCAAATAAACAATTATAGCTCGATTTTTACAAACAAAAACTTTTTTTTTGTCTAATATTTACTTGCTCGATCCAAATTTTATATCAAAATTGATATTCGAGAGATTATTTAATTAGTTACATATTTTTCGTAAACCCTCCGTTAGCAAGAAACTTTTCCATTGTGTGATAACTAGAACTGCTTATTGTGTTGATCTTCACTGCACTGGTAACCACCTGACTCAGGCCTTTGGGGTCCACTTATCTATTCTTTCCTTCTTCGTATTTTTATTATTCATGGTCAGGTCAAATAGAAAAAAATATTTTTTCCAAAAAACTTGATCCCATTGATAAATTGCCAGCAGCAATATCCATATACATTACTAAAACTTTTAGCTTTAAACCCGTCGAATCAACGCATATCTTTAAAATAAACAGATGTTAGCGAATTATGGCTCGATTTTTACTGTGTGGTTTTCACAAACAGGGATCAAAACACCAACGTAACTGATACCCATAGAGATAAACTAAAGAGAATAAAAAATTATTCGACTGAGAAGAAAATCTGGAAGTGGTGGAGGAACGTCATGTGCAGGAAATCGCACCAACTCACGTTTGAAAAGCCGGATTTATCATTTTTTTTTCAATTTCCTAAAAATGTTAAAAGGTATGAAAATATACTAAAATAAGATGCCACATTAGTTACTACCACATACAATATTTGTTACTTGTTAAAATATCTTTTTTAATGCATTATTAATTTGATAAAGATGTGCACAATGGATGCAAAACTCAGGATGTGAGTTCAACTAACATGAAACCTGAAGAACTTGGTGAGAAATCGGTGTTCCAACTATGCGAGGTGCATGTCGAAGCAAGTCGATTTATGAATCCTGCCGATAAAGGAGTGACAAAAAAATTTAAGAGGTTACGTTCAGATGCAACTCCAACATTGTTTAGTGTGAAAAATCCACCAGCTATTTTAACATTGAAATGCATGGTCCTTACCCGGAACCAACTTCCAGAGAAAAAAAACACACCTGGTCAGTTTATAGCATATTTTTCATAATATAAGCATAGATTAATGAGATACATGTATCTCTCTGTATGATGTATCTCTTTAGTGTGATATATAAGCATCCTTTCTAAATAGTTTTTTTAATGTGATTTTAGTCGCTGATACTTCAACCATAGACTGTTCATCTCAACCTGACCATCATAGATTATGGCCTGAGATTGAATCGCCCCTTGCTGATCAACAATCACCTCAAAACAAACTTCAACAGCATGTGCAAAATGAAAGCGCAAACATCAGTAAAATAAAATCCACGATACTGAAATTGCGAAAACGGAAACGTCCAGAAAACAATGAAATAGATCAATTGCTTAAGCTTTGCGATAAGTTTGTGAAAGATCCTTTTAAGCATATTTTAAAGGATCACATCAACATTGCTTGTAATGGTAAAAAATACATTCACTGGAACATGAAGAACAAGATGATCGTATTGTCACTGTATCATCCAAGTCCACGATGTTTTAAACTTTTATCAAAAATGATCAGTTTACCATCAACTCGATGTCTTCAGAGAGCTGTTCACAGCTTCAAGTTGATGTCTGGTATCTCTGAGAACATTTTTTGCATAATGCAAAAAAGAGTGGCAATGATGAACATCTTGACAAACTTTGTTTTCTTTGTTTTGATGAAATGTCAATAAAGACAAAAATCACATATGACAAGCATCATGATGAGGTTTGCTAACAATGGCATTAACCGGTCTAGACAACTAAAAATCAGAAAGATAATCAACAGCATGTTTTAGCACTAGTTGCTTTGTAGAATAACAAGCAAATGGAAACAATCTGTAAGTTATGCTCTGACTGGAAATACCATTGCTATTAACGATTCGCATGATCTCTTATCAGCAATCTTAAGAAAATCTAAGAGTATTGGTATAGAAGTTGTGGCTGATCAAGGTCCCATAAATCGTTCTTCTTTTTGAAAAAAAACAACAACTTCATGTTATTATTATTATTATTATTATTTTATTTCAGACCATGGGTCCATAATTGACAAAACACAAAACAAAAACAAAATGCA
>JAQIWH010005589.1:0-14361 GCA_034695005.1 Cryptops parisi | reverse complement strand
TGAGCTGGGAATTGAACATATATTACTGCTATCTACAGTCGTTTATGAGAATAGTCCAATGTACCAATAAACGCATTAAACGAGAACCGCAAGAACAATGTCCAATCATTGGACATTTGTTTTTTATTTATGCGAATTAATGCTATTCTCATTTTCTCGTTTTACATTGGAATCCAGTATAAAAAATCGCATATATAAATAAATAAATAAATTACCATTAGAAATAGAATTAGTGTACTCAAAACTCGCATAACTCAAATGCCGAATAACTCAAACTCAACGATCGCATAAATTTAAATTCGCATAAATCAAAACATGCAGAAATAAAAAATAGATTTTTTTTGCATTATGTATGCACATACAGTATCTCTGTATATGACAGTATATAAAGAATATGTTTAAAAATCATTTTTAATGTACTTGTTTTATGAAGTATTTGGACGAATTTGATGTTATTGATTTGTTTATCATTTATTATTATTTATACGTATAAGCATGACATAAAATAAATCTTAACAATATAATATGCTATGTATGTCTGTCACACTGAGATGGGGAAAATGATAAAGAAATTTTTAAAATATTTTTTGACCCTCCAATGGGATTCGAACACACACTGGACGGGTTCAAATGGCAACTAGTCGGCATTAGCACTTACACCACTGCACCAATTGAACACGTACAACAAAACCTTCGACATTTTTGACGGGCTACTTACTAGTATATCATAATATCATATTATGATATTATGATATGTTAACTATGTTAATATGTTAACTAATATGTCATTGGTGCACACTATAATAGTATGAAATTGTTAACTACTAGAACAGCTTTTTTGATAATCTTAGATTTCGGTATGGTAAATAATTTCATCATTAAACTCGAAAAAAAATCAACACGTAATGAAATACCTGCTTATAAAAAAAAATAGAATACTAACATCAATACCTAACTTAAAAATTAACCTAAATTATGTATCGTCAGGAAACGAAAGATTTCACGCGGTAAAATATATTTGGTATTTGGGTTAGTATATTAATTAAATTTTTCTCGCAGTGTTAACTAGATAATTCAGGAAATAGTGGCTTTACACAGTGTGTTTGTTTCCCAATGAAACATGTTGTAAACATTTTATTGAAGGATCTTATAGTTATAATGGCATTAAGGTGTCATCAGAAACTGCAACAACATACAAACTTTAATTGTTTTACATAAATAGTTCAAAATAAGGGAATGTGAGCAAATTGCTGACAGCAATTTATTCATAACTTCATCCTTAAAAAAAATTAAATACAAATCTCATATACAGTTTATATGCCATGACATGCAAATGAAGTCGCAACCTTTGACTTCATTTTCTTTCTTGTTCTATTTCAAGTGAAATGGCCTTCTCGTTGAGTGCTACATGAATTAACTGACTATGACACTGGAATAATTAGTAGTTCGGGTTTCTTTTAACAACTCAACAGAATTTAAAACTCAAATTTTTTATTTTGCAATTTGTTTTACGAGCCTTTACATGAAATCAAGCACGCTGACAAACACTGTGACTGAAACAATTGCATTCATTAGAATGAAATTTGTAGATTGAAACATTTCTAAGTTGGTCTTGTGACAGCTAAATTGTGCTGCGTTAGCACTACTTTTCAGCATGGTAAATTAGTCATCACCACACAAAATCGCATAGTGGTGAAATTTCTTTGCGTTTAACAATCATGCTGAGGATTTCTCGTGTCATAGTAGTGAAATCACATACATATTTGGAATTGATAACTTTCTATATTTATTACATAGTACATGCTACTTTTATTTGGCACTCTTGTTATATCTATAAATTGAAATGATTGGTTGCCATATTCAAGGAAAATTTTCCACAAGTTACACAATGTACAGCGTGTCCACCATGAAACTTCAACATTTCCTAATTTCCTGAATGTCAATGTTGGAGTGTCATCGTAGACACCCGGTGTTTTGGCAAGATCTGAAAAATTGCGTGTTAACACTACCAATGATTCAAACTAATCTTTCAAACTATCAAGAAGCAACCTTTTAATGTCATTTAAATGAGTCAAATTTTTGGAATATTACTTTATTGAATATTGGAACAATATAGGCTAGTGCCCCTATTCAAAATATTTTGTTTTTGTTTTTCCCCTTCCTAGGTGTCAAACCAATGTTTCCAACTCTGGTAGCGACCTCTAAATTTCATCTGAAATTCACCAAATTTTAGGAATAATTCTTTTGTAAATATTGGAACAAGATAGGCTGGTGTCCCGACTCAATATAAAACTTTTGTTCTGGTCCATTAAAAGGACCAGCCTAATGCTGCACATATTGAATATGTAATAAAATTTTGTGAGCAATGTACATAAATTTTGTATTGTACAGTATAAGAAAGTCTTCAGTCCATTTTTGTAAAGATTATAATCTTGTCATTAAAACATTTATTTGGAAATACACACGCTGTATTTCACCATAATGACATTACGAACATTCCGCATTTAATTTTGCTGAATCTGCTCTTTCTGCTTGAACTTGTGTATATCCTCTCACTTATCCGGAATAATGAACTATTTTTCGCACACAATCCGGACATCACAGCTTACTGCGACAGTGGTATTTAGATAATGTCCACAATAATGCTTTCACAGTCTTGCACACAAGTCAGTGGGAAATCATGTTGATGGTTACACTGTTTTAAGCGTAGATAGTGCTGTAGTTTGCCTTGTTATTACGGTAAAGTATTTCATCCCAATTACCACTGAAGTGTGAGTGAGGGTGAGGAAAGTTGCTCCTCGTCCTCCTTCGTCCCTCTTGGTAAACTTTTCTTCCTAGGTCTGCTCCTAAAGGACACATCGAGCCTGAGGCCATCCGAACCATAACCTGACGTCATGAGAACCGCAACAGCGTGGTGCTCGGCTGAGGCTTTTTCAAACCACCAGTCTGCATTCCTTATCGAGTGTGTGGAGAGTGAGTTTGAGACAGGACATCGGCACCACTTGCTTTTGTCAGTAGTGTTTGTCGACAATGATGAAGGTCGTCTGGGGCCGACCTGGAATACCTTCCTGTGACACCTGGCTACAGTTGACCATCGCGTTAAGGTTACGACATTGAGTATAGAAAACCCTTCGATCATCAAGGAGAGAAAAAAAGACCGGGAGTGTGTAAAGTGTCAAAAAAAAAGTAATTGGATCCAAAAGCTGTTTCCATGGAATGAAAGACAACAACGCGACTGTTGGCGTCAGGACATCAACACATGCTGGATGCACCAAAAAGATGCCACTTCTAGGCGTTCTATTACTATGTGCCCTTCTGGTTCCAGCCTCCCACGGTAAGTGGAATGAACTTCAAACCAAGGGATTACTCTCACCACCTCCCCCCATCCCTATTACTGTACAACGAGCCTTTACTGTACTGCACAGGCTACGTTTGTTTCTTCCAAAATTTCTCTAATCCGAGGTAACAGTTTTCGTAATAATCTTACTTCTTCCAAGTTTCACAAGCTTAAAGATTAAAACGGGATTTTTCACAGTGTTCTCAGAAATCGTGAGTTCTCGGCAATCATTAAGCACTGATATTTAGAATGCTTAATAGGGTCAAGTAAGTGCCAAAGAACTGATGATCTGTGTCACTCATCTTTAACTTAATGAACACTCATAAATTAGGGGTTGTAGCAACTTCGTCAGATCTACAAATATTGTTAAATTATTTTCTATTAATTTTTATTTTAATTTTATTGTATTGATATGTTATTTTCAAACGTGTGTTTTACTATTTTGTTACATTTCAATTTATGCGAAAGTATACGTGTCAACCTCAAAATAATTGAAAATCGCACATTACAGAAATTTTCATAAATTGGCAAGAAAAACCTCGGCATTTGAACACATGTATTAATTACTACACAAAATCGCATAATAACGAAATTTTCTCGCGTATAAGAGTATATACACCCATTACATTACGAAAATATGCTATACTTAATGAGAGGAATCTTAAAAAAACAGAGTGCTGTATTTGATAAATTATTGTTCAACCATGTTAATTTTATTGATTAATTTTGTGATTTATTTGTTTACATTTCTTTGGTTTTGATGTTATGTTTTCTATTTTAAAATGAACCCAATGGACCGTACAATGAAAATAATAATAATAATAATTTTTTTTCATCGCATATATCACATACATACGGAACTCCCTGTACTTAAAAAGAAAATCAAACCATACTGATAGGGAACATTTTATCAACATTGATTTTCAATGTTGATAAAATGTTCCCTGTCAGTATGGTTTGATTTTCTTTTCAAGTGTAACATGTAACTGGAAGACAGAAAAATCATAAAGCAGAAAAATGACAAGATTTTAACACTACTTTTGATATTCAACACGTGGGTTGTGCTTTATAACCAGTTTTTTGTTCCGATGACGAAATTTTATAGAATATAAAAAATTATTTGATGTTTTTTTTTATTATTCTCGTGTTTTTTTATGCAAAATAACTAACACTATAGTATTTGTTAAATTTTTGGTATAAGAAGTTGTGTGACTACAGGTTTTCGAGACCCCTTAGTCAGCAGTTTGGAACTACAAAATTACCATTTAGGGAAAGACTGGATACGTATTTTTATAAATTTTCATATTCAACCTTTTTTCACCTTTTTTGTAAAAAATAATAATAATGTGAACATAACATCGTCAAAACACTTGTACAGAGTGTCCCACGTAAAGTGACTGGCAGCTATGCGTTATAAATGCATACCATAAGACACATACAGAAGTTAGTTTCACCATGACATTAGTATAATATGTCATGCTTTTACGTAGGACACTGATATAGCTCAGTAAACTGGGTTTGTTTTTTGTTGGGTTTTGTTTTTGTTGTTGTTTTTAAAATGTTTTTTTTAAGGAACACCTACCACAGAAAGTCTACCAAAAAATCTTACAAAAACGCGATTCACGTATCATTTTTAAGTAGACTACATATTACTACCCACTTGTAGTCAATTACCCTGCAACACAAAAAATGTCAAGACATTTCCCCACAATAATACTAATTGATAATTCATAACCTCAAAAAAAAATAAACACTAACACTTGAAACCACCGAGTCTTTGTTTTCAGGCAAGACAATCACGAATGCTTACTACCGAATAATACTCTATAAAGTGGGAGTATCTCTCTCAAAAAAGAGATACCTTTGTGTTCAAGTGGGAGCACAAATTGGAATAAAAAAGAAATCACTCCAATTTTTGTTTTTTTAACTTTGCACGCTTGACCTATATTACGCATTACAGGAGCATCATTGCTATCTCATCCACCCAAACGATAACCCAAATACACCTTATATATTCTGCCAACATCCAATCATCTAGATACGCTATTACAACATCCATGTAATATATCTCCCCTCCGAAAAAAAATCATTTTTGCGCAATAATTATATATGTGTCACAGATACCGTATAAGAATAAGGTATAAAGGCAGAAACACAATCAGGGTGGAAAATGAAAGTAGACCTCGCATATGTGCAAAACGGATTATTATTCTAAGCAAGTGAAAGCTAGTCGAGTTCAGCGGTGCAGTGACAAGGAAAGCGTAAACAACGCGATTTTTTATCTCCAAAAAAGTTGCTTGGTTTTTTATTGCTGTGTCTAATTCCCAGTGACAAAAAAAAGTAAATATCAATAATTTTGAGAACCAACTGACTCCAATAGTTTATGTACCGAAAACCTATGTTTATATAAAATGGAATAAATGACATATTAAACTTGTACGATTACAGCTGTACAGGAAAATCATGTTAAACGCTTATTACAGAATATTTGAATTACATACAGTTGAAACACAAATTCCTATTATTTACAGTCATTTTTTATTTTAAATTTAAATTTTAGTTTAATTTGTTTTATGCGAGCATTACGTTCTGTGGAAATTCTGCATAAAAAAATCAAATATAACACAATTTTCATGAGGTGGAAAAAATTCATCGTTGTCACTTGTTCACTATCACAAAACAAAATCGCACAATAGCGAAATTATCTAGCTTATAACAAGCATTTACGAAAAATTATCAATTCATTCTCTCGCATTAATCAAGGATTTTTTGTGTTTCTTAGAAATGATGTACCAAGAGACCCAAAGATTACTTACCCATTCCAATCGTAATTAAAAGTGTTTTGCAATTGGTTGTGACGTTTGAGTCACCCCTGTATAATGCGTTAAGCAAGGAGTTCATTAAATTTCGATCTAATTCAAGTTTAAAATATTACATTTGTAGACCTCGTTTAACACACTACCTGATGCTTGTGTCGTGTTTACTGAAACTCATTGTACGTTTAAAATTGCGATATTTTTACAAATAGTCTATATTAAACGCGATATTTTGATTTTGTGATGCAAATAACGTAAGGGAGGACTTTACCTAAGATGTACATTAACTTTGCATTAATTAAAGGGTGATAATAACATGAATTTTACACTTTAGTGTTCATTATACTAAACTATCATATCCAAATGTTTAGCGTTACTTTGTGACTTAAGTCTTCTTTTAACGCGATCTCACAATATCACTCATAATGAATTCAAATATCATTAAATTAAATAAAGATACAGATATCGAAATTTTAAACTGTAAAATGCAATTTTACTGAATAAAGTACAATCGATATCGCGTTGAACGAGGGCAACACGGTTTTTCTGCTTTTATACATTACAAGATATAACACGATAAGTCAAAGTTTAATTCATTTGCGCCGAAAAGTTTACTCTACTTGTTCTATATAAAGCATGTGTAATAAATTTTTTAAGATGTTATCATGTCATCTCTATTGTAAGATATAAAAATATTGTCGGTTTCCCACTATTAAACGAATTAAATAGGAGCATAAAAACTTAAGATAATTTATTTTTTTATCTTCCTTATGAAAACCGTTGTAGACTTGAAACGCATGGGATATTTTAACAAGTACCTGTGACTAGAGAGAGAGGTTAAGCAACCGCTTAATGGCGATTAAAAACCATCATTTTATCTCTCACTGTTTTGTTCACACAAACTTTCACGCTTTTCCATTTTATTTTTTTTTTGTTTTCACCGTTACATTCTGGTGCATTGTAAACAACACCGGACGTAACTGCTTAAAAGTCAAATCAGGTCACAATGTGTGTGTGTGTGAAGTACTATAATCTCAAACAGTATGATGGTATCTGTTATTCTACACTATACACACAGTTAGAAAGGGGGTTCCACAAGGATCGGTATTTGGACCTTTTTCAATGTATACGTAATGCCCATGGTTGATGACCCTGCCATCCTTATGTTAAGCCTATCTAGTTAAATCCACCTTAAAAACAAAATAAAAACAATCATACCAAACGATAATTAAAACAATCTGATGAGACGATGTTAAATAACGCCGATTAAAATGCTAACACGTAGTAGGAGAATTGCATCCTTAATTCTTTGAAAGGTGTTAATTGTCAATTTTTTTTTAAACAGTGTACTAAAAGGATAATTCTCGACAATCATCCTTTTTTTCACACTTCGAACTTGGATACAAATTGCGGGATTGTGGTTTCTTTGAAGAATGTCTGTGTAAACAGCAAGTAGCAAATAAACTCCCAAGTGAGTTTAGTCTGGTAAGGTAGGTTTCACTCACTGAAAACTATCTGACCACTGTGGTGCCAGGAAGACGGGACACAAGGGTCGATGCCCGCTTCTTGGAAAGGAATTGGAGAAAAGGCAAAGAAGTCCAAACGTTACTTCAACAACCAAAAAATTAAAATAAAGAAAAAAAACATCAATTGTTTCAATCGGCAGTTATGCGAAAACGTATCCTCATCAATAATTCCGTTTTTTTTATACAGTATGTAAAAATAAAAATTCATCCATTATAAAAAAATAAATTGCATTGCAGTGCCTGCTTCTTGGAAAGACATTGAAGAACAAAATGCAAAGTCTAAAAGTTTTTTGAACAACCAAAAAAACATCAATTGTTTCTATTGGTACTTATGCGAAAACACATTCTCAATAATTCTGTTTTTTTAATAATAATAATGAAAAATCTACTGTATTTATAAAATAAAAAATAATGAAAAATAGATTGCATTGTCATGCCTACCTCTTGGAAAGTACAGTAGAAAAGGCAAGAAAGTCCAAAAGTTTCTTCGGCAACCAAAAAACAAATACGTGTGTATGCAAATTGCATAAAAATATATGTATACAATTGTATCAATTGTTTCAAAAACAATTTTGCACCTATGCAAAAGCTCAATTTTTTAATCATAAAACAACCATTTGATTCATCATAAAAAGAAAATTATAAGCTGTACCGTGTACTAAATGGTATGGAATGCTCAAAGATATTATGTAAAAAAAAATGTAATTTTTAAAATCCGATTATATAAAAATTCGTACTATGTTGTAACATCTTCATAAAAAGAATGTGCACAATGATAAATCATTCTGTGCAAAAGTATATCCGCGTTTCAAGGTTGTGTGCGTATCATCTTTTGCAGCCTATATTTGGCAAAGAAGAACAAATTTATACATTCTTTCAAAGCGTCCATCCTTTCGATTATTCGAACAACGTGACCATACATAAACCATTTGTAATAGGTATTTGGCACGATTGTTCTTTCAACAGCACGAATAATCCATTAACATCAATAATCCATCTGTCAGACCAAATGATAATGATCATTTTTTTTCTTTAATCGAGATCATCTTGTTCCTTTAACACTTTGCAATTTAGATGGTGGCCTTAATGGATGTGTTTGACAAACTGGGTGATTGAGTTTAACTTACAGATCTCAAATCATGCCAATGGAATTACTATAAGGAAAAAAAAATTCACGATTTTTAGTTTCACGATTTTTGAATCATCAAAGATGTCCAACTTGTGCATTGTGTTATTATTTTCCCAAGACCAAAATATATAAATATATACAGTACTAAATATAAATAGAACAATCAATTTTTGTTATTCTTATATTCTAATATGTATCATGAATAAATCAAGACTTCTAGTTTATGAATCAAGATTGTTCCTATTTTGATGGACCGATCAGTTGGTATTGAGGAAGCACCGTGAGACCTATTTATGCTCATCACCTAATTCAAACATTGAAATGCTAATCTAATCCAAACATCATACAGCATTAAATAAAGATAGATACAAACAATGTTCTCATTAACATATGACCCCTTAACCACAAATGTGACCAGGATAGTGATATGTACAGATGAAATTTAATTATTGTGAATATGATTGTATGTATGATACTACATTATTTATATTAGCTTCACTTGTGACTGAGTGAGTGAGTTTGTGAGTGGGCGAGCTGGGAATTGAATGTATACTGCCATCTTCAATCGTTTTTGAGAATATAGGAGGCTACTGTATAGTCCAATGTACCAAAAATGCATTAAAGGAGAACCGCATCAGTCTTCCGTATAAATCAAAAACAGCCAAAAATGAGTCCAATGTAAAATAAAATCGCATATATAAATAACTAAAATCGAAACTCGCATACATCAGAAATGATGGAATTACTCAATGACCGCATACATTTAAATTCACATAAATCGAAACATGCAGAAATCAAAATTGGATATATATTTTTTTTTGCATTATGTATGTGCATACAGTATATCTGTATATGACAGTATATAAAGAGCATGCTTAAAAGCATTTTTAATTATTACACGCTTTATATTACAGAGTAATTGTTTGTATTGTGAGTGAGTTGTGATGTCACGAGTGCTACTGTAGTTTGAGTTGTGAGTTATGAATTGTGAGTTGTAATGTCATGAGTGCTAGTACAATACTAGCGATTCGCCTAGTCACAAATGTATCTACATTTATATCCACTTTTTCCTCTTGCTATAATAATAAACACAGCAGCCCTTCACATGTCTGGTGTCGCGTGATGATCCGGAGCCACCCAGAGAAAGGCTACACCTGCGTGCAAAAATAAAAGAGCGACTCGTGCAGATTGAAGTTTTTTAGTTTTTCATTTGTGATGTCATGGTGTTGGAGGATTATTTGAAATTAATCATTCGAGTTGATATACAGGGTGCACGGAAGGTTTCAGTGCAGTTGTGAGCTTTAAAAAATCACAGCTATGACTCATGGTACACCCTGTATATGACAACAAGCATATTCTTTAAAAAAAAGTTTTAAATATACTTGTTTTAAAAAAAAAATTATTAAAAATTAAAGTTATTCTTCGTTTCAATTTGTTTATCATCAGGTAGAAATTTGTCTTTAAAGAAACCACTTTTGTACAAATACTGTATAACATTAGCACTAGTTGAAATGGTAAAAACTGGATTTTCAACTACAACAACAACTCAATATGAAATATCGAATCTTTCAAGTTCGTGACGAAAAGGAGGAGCAAAAGTAGAGACCAGAAAAATCCAAAACTTTTAAGAGCCACGTTTTGGTTGTCATTTCACACCCATGTTTGTTTTTCCATGTCAAGGAAATTGTGTTTTTACCTCTTAACTGTTGTAACAAACAACTCCAATTAACATGTATTGTTATTTATGTATGTCTACATTAAGTTGTATCATCGCACTATTTGAATAGTAAGCATTTTGTTCTCATGTTAATATTTTTTGGACAACTGCAATCACGACACATTCACATTATTCATGACACTGACAAAAAAAGTGTCGAGGTCACCTTGTCGTCATGACACAAACCAAATTTACATTGAATGAGTAAAAAATATGCAAAATCAAAGCATTGCTGTGGCAATGAACCATATGAACAAAGGTCTCTGGTTATGTACAGTATACTTTGGGGTGTCAATGTTAAATTAAAATTATAAGTAATGATGCAATATGAGACTAATTATTTATCTTTCATAAAACAGAAATATGGAAGTTTGGTATAGAGGGTGTTCTTAAAAGATCTGGCCAAATTTTCACCACAGATGCTACGTATCGAAACAAAACAAAAATTCCATATAAACATGGGTCTGGAAATGCTTCCCATCCCCAAATACATATTCATTTGTACCTACAGATAGCGATTATAAAACCATAGGCCTGTGCATTTACCCTGTGTCATCTCAGATAGGGAGTATTTCTTGACTCATGTTTATATGGACTTTTTGCTTTGGTTTAATGCATAACATCTGTGGTTAAAATTTGATTACACTTTTTAGAAACACCCTGTATAAATAAAAATTCGTTTAATTGCTAATTCCGCAAATTTCAATTAAAAAATGCAATGAACTGCAGGAGTTTCTCCACTATGCGAGTTTATAATGCTCGAGGTATGATCTTCGAAAACCTAGCATAAAATCGCATTTTCATAGTGGGTTTTTATTAATATGACATTAAAACTTCAGATCCATATGAAGACTATGACTTTTGTGACACCCTGTATTTTTTTTTCGAGTCATTCGATAATAATTCAAACCATCTCAAACTGGAAATTTCTAAATTGAATCAGGATATCTAATGTTCTATAAATATACTTTTGTAGGTTGTATATATCACGATTTACCTTGATACAAATTTCATGGTATCAAAGCAATTCTAACGGAAACACTTGATCTGTTGTTATGTGCAATTTCTTTTCGATATAATTGACTATATTAAACATTGTCCTTCAACTGTTAGAATGTAGTATGACTTGGGGGGAAAGAAACAACAACCAAAAGTGAAAAATGGTTCCAGCTTTCTGCTAAAATTTGGATCAAGGAAAACTGGCGATACACTAAAAGAACTTATTATTTACACAGGGCAGCACTATCATCTCGATAAAAACAACAAATAAAACCACTATAGTCTTTTCCTTTATTAAAGTCTATTTTTTCTTTCTGCTTTGTAAATTAGGCGACCTACTCATCAATGCACAAATGTATCATTCATTATGTGGAACAGAAAGGTCAAAAAATGTGGAAGAACGAATTCGCTTGTTCCATTAGTTTACTTCATTAGAGTTAAATCATTGATGCAGTTAGACGTTTGGGATCAGTAAACACGCTATTGAACGAATTTTAATAAACGTGAAACAATATTGCTCGAATGTATGTTTTCACTAAGTTTTGAAATTCACTAAAAAAAAATAATAATAATACACCGAACAGCTGTTTATTGAATAAATTAGTTTCTTCTGTTATTGTTATCAATTCAACTCCTATTCTGATATGATAACAATAAGCGAAGTTAAGCTGCATTCTATAGTTTATAGTTTATTGAGCATCCCGATTGAGATAAAACAAGAAATACAAGATAGAAAAACTTGAGTTATTGAAAATACGATGGAATAGGATATTTAATGTATACAATCCAGAAATTCTATAAAATGCCTAGCCTCGTATGGCAAAGTATGAAATAACATCTTGTATTCAACTGTTTAGGTTAGTTGACAACATGTCCTCTAAAAATCATTTAAGTCTACACGTAGACCCAGCTTTGAACCTATGCTAAATTCTTCATAACTATTCCAACGCTAATTTCATATATTGCCTAAATTTGGATTGGCATTGTAAAGAATGCCTGGATTCTATACATTACTGGTAACATAATCGTATGTTATGGAAACATAATATACTATATCACGTCGTATTGGTCCTGGATTTATGCTAGTTGCCTTTTGCGAAAACCTAGTTAAACTATATAAAAAGCAAGTGTTTCTCTCTCTCTATCTGTCCGTGGAAAAATGTTTCCATTGATGACAAGTAGAAACACACTTAGCACACAAAAAAAAACCATAACAGCGTGAGTGTAAACATGGAAAACAATATCCTCACGTGCTGTAGAACGAGTTACCTACTACCACTGCTACTAGTATGAAAATAAAATCGCATATATCGAAATTTTTCATGTTTGCAGCAGAAAATCTATTCAATGACCGGTGCATCATGACCACACAAAATCTTATAGCAGCGAATTTTTTCTCGCATACAACGAACATCTGGGAGAATTTCTCTCGTCACACATCAGCACCATGACATGTAAGAAACTCGCATAAATCGAAGTCTTCTTGTATTATATCATGCAAATCATCAATAATTTTCATTTTTAAGTATTTCTCATAAGAATACTGTTGATCATGCATAAAACTGTATAAATAGCACTATAATGTGGGAAATCGGTTTGCAAAGTCGTTTTAATGCAACACACATAACAAAATAACTTTTAATATATAACAAAATCAAACAAACAAAAACTTGGGGGAAAATAACCTGACTTGCAACTTACTCAAGAATTTATGCTCATAAAGCGTTCAATTCAGCCTCATTTTTAGTAGAATTATGAATCAATTCGCTGCAGTTTCTGCTTATCAGGTAGAAAAATTGCTTTTCTTTTGTACTTGTACTAGGTTAATTGGTATTTGTGTATGAAATAATGTTTCCAAAATTAAACCATATACAACAAAATGTTAGTGAAAAGTAATGGTTTCCGCCTTCAGCTACAGCTGTAAACATTCCATAAATGCGATAATCCCAGATATAGGTGTAAAAAGCAAAATAATTCTCTTCTACTGTGATAAGTATTGCGATATCCTGGTTTGGTACAAAAATTATACGTTTGATACATTTTCTACCTATAATTACTATCAGGCAACAGCCTTAAAATTACAATGATTGACAAACTGATAAACACGTTGTAGCATATTGTGCTTGTTTGTTTTGTTTTTTTTGTATTTTCTAACTGTTTGAGACACACTGACCTATAACATAACCTACTCGTTCTGTATTATGCGTTGAAGTGCTAATAATACCTAAAAATCCGTTAATCTGGAAATACAGCAATATCATCTACAGGGTAATAACAAAAGTTCTGTTACAGTGTTGTAATATCTCTGTGATGGTAAATGGCAGCTTAAATTTTATTTTACGTAGTCGCATAGTATATCGTTGTTACGCTATATTATGGTTGAATGCTTACTCACCCCCTCCCCCTTGGATGTAATGTTAATGTGCCTGAAAATATTTAGGCTACCATTTGTCATTCTGAGATATTACATTGCGGAGAACTTTTGTGTCACCCTGTATTTTCTAAGTAATTTCAAAAATTATAAGGTATAAATCGAGGTTTACCAGTACATCAAACTCATTTAGCATGCAAACCTATTAAAAACCAATAATGTTGATATACCGGTACATGAACTTTATGATGATGATGATTACTCAATATTATTTCATGCAATGTAAGCTTAACGCTCTATATTTACCACTTAAACAAAATCAACAGAAATCTCTCACATCAACCATCCTTGTGGAAATTTCTCCTCCAATTATACACCACTGCCATTCTACGCCAATTGCACGATCACCACGGCCTAGTTGTATATACCATATGGCTTCTTTGTGAAAGAATAGGATTTAGATCAA
>JAQIWH010005588.1:0-14362 GCA_034695005.1 Cryptops parisi | reverse complement strand
ACACACACACACACACACACACACACACACACACACACACACACTGACGTCAAGACGAAAGAAGACGAAAGCCCAAAACGCTCGCCAAAAGACGAAAGTGACAACGGCGCTTAAATGTCAGCATTGAAGGCTAAGAATGCAATGTGTACAATTTATGAATAAATTAAATTAAAACCAACCTGTTCATAAATTTCAATTGCCTTATCATACTGTTCTAACTGTGCAGCATACTGGGCCACTTTCAGTAAACACTTATTGGCAGAACTGAAAATTTGGATTAAAAAAAAAGTCTAAAATGTGTATAAAAACTTCAGAATTCAGGATTTCAATTTTGCAACTGAAGACATTAGCTGTTTACCTGTTAGACTCTTCAGCTTTGAAATAGTCAGCTGATTGCTCATAGTGCTGAACTGCCTAGGGGAAACAAAATTCACTCAAAATAAACATAAATTTGAACCGCTGAGTCTTGCTCAAAATGAGTCTTGATCAAAGCAATGCAACGTTTAAAAAGAAATCATCCACACATTCACCACAAGTTTACCTTTTCAATGTCAACTACTTCAGATTCATATATTTCTGCAATTGTCATATGATGCTTTGCTGCAACTGTGAAACGCCCCTAAAAATAACATTCACCAATTTTTAGCTTGAAAAGCAAATGAACGTTAGAGAAAATAAAAATGATTCCGAGTGCACTAAAATCATTCTTCTCGTTGGATATTCAAAGGATTTTCATCTTTCGCTATGCAGCTGTACAATGTATGCAGTAGCCAAAAATGATTAAGAAAAGAACTTACAATGTCAGTGTAAATTTCAACTGCTTTCAACAAGCAATTCACGGCCTCTATAAAAGAATAAAAATAGAATAAATACCAACACATATTGAAATATAAACATCCCCCATATATAGAAATAAATTTTACAATTTGTAACCTTTATATGTCCAATAGCATTTTTGCACTCTACGATAGTCTCACTCTTAAACTAAAATCCTCCATATGGTACTACAAAACTAGCCATTTTTTTATCATTATTATTATTATTATTAATCACATTTCAGTGTTGAAATTTTTCCAAATGATGTTTTATCAGTTCATCAATGACTATCTCTGTATAATAATTGGCAATAGTGACTTTGCTCACGTCTATAGTCATTGGTCAATCAACATCACAACTGGGAATTTCCCGGAATTACTGATGGCTAAGTTACTCAACTGGGCAAATTCCAAGAACTTATTGAGGTATAAGTGGTATATGAGATATACTGAGAAAAAAAATTCTCTGTCAATATTGATGGGTTTACTTCTAGTAAGAAATAAGTTGCTTGGATTCCTACCTTGAGGATCTGCCTTTTTATAACAATTTCCAGCATCCACGTAGCAAGTTGCAGCATCATGTCGACTACCAGACTTTAAATGCAAATTTGCCGCTTCACAAAATGAATTTCCAGCAGCGCTCCATTTCTTTGCCATTTTGAACATATTGGCAGCTCTTGTGTACATCTCGCAGGCTTCTTCCACTCTTGAAGATCCTCTGAATAAAAAACAAAATAGTTTTCTTTAGATATTGCTATAATGAAAACATAAATTTGTATTTGTAGTGCATTTGTAATTCCTACGCTCAGCTCAATAAATTCATTTCAAATCAGTAGGTAACCCACGCTGTAGCACATGAAAATAGTGTTTTTTGCTTACAGTGTACACTTGTGCTATGGTTGTCATTGTTTTTCTTGTGTGCTAAGTGTGTTTTTAGTCGTCATGAAAACATTCTTCCATGGGCAGATAAACACTTGCGTTTTATATAGTTTAATGTCTACTGTCGCAGGTCTATCTTTAATTGCTACTTTCACCAAATGAATGTTTTCTCAGTTTTCTCCTCAAGGTTCATGCTTGTAAGTCAAAATGCCCAACAACCTTATGGTTGGTGTTTATTCACTAACATACAATAAATGTATGCATCATAGAATAGCAGATCTGCAGCGAGTGTTTCTTATATAATAGAACGTGATTGTTTACCAAGATTCCATTCTTGACGAGTCGTAGAATTGGAAAACCATGATGCATGAAATGAAGAACTTTTAGGAAAGTTGGTGTTTTGTTATGTACTTTATTCTACATCATTATCACAGAAAAATTATGAGACGATATGAAATTAGCGTACAATTAAAAAAACAAAAATGTTCTCCCAGATGTTAGGATTATCTTGTCGCATGTAACAAAATAGCGTGCAAACTCTCGTAGAATTTCCTGTAGTTCTCAATGCTACAAACTGTTCTTTACAATGTTACATCCCTATCAGTTATTGTCTTGCTATTCATCAGAGGTGTGTCGTTTTTCCTGTGATAACTCATCTCATCATGTGAGTTATGTTCAATGTTTATTAGCAATTATACCTCAAAAAGAGCCATTTATACTTATTTTATTTTGTTGTTGAACCTAATTTTGATTGTTTTTAAATTTTAAATGTTACATACATAACACCTAAAGAATATGCAGCGTTTCTTTAAAGCACCATCGTTTCAGTATTAATTCATTTTATAAAGGTCATTCAGATGACTTGTCAAATTTGATGCATTTTAACGAGTCGTTTTGATATCAATTACTACCATTATATTAACTATATTGGTTGCATGTTGAAACATAAAACTATAAACAAGACGTAAACATACACAAATAATCCAAAATAAAAATTCATCGTAAAAAATTAAACCATTGAAATAGGACTAATAGTGACAAGGTTTACCCGAAAAGAGCACCGAAAAATCCTTGTGACGATTTTAATTTCTTCTCAGCTTCAGCGACAAGCTGAGTGGCTTTTTGCTCGTTGTCTGCCATAATTTTTAGCTTGAAGAAAACGGGACCAAGAGAATAGACTAAACGTTTGCTTGCTTAATTAAAATTGTATTATAACTGAGTTTTCTTTTAGAAGCTACGCCTCAAAATTTTTCGACATTACCAACAACAGAAAACAGCAGGTTGTGTGACGAAACCAAAAACCAGCAATTCGCTAGTGACAAAATGTGAAATGTAAAAAAATAATGAAATATATTAATATTAAATAAAAATAAAAACGTAAAACCAACTTAATTTTAATTTAAAATTTATAATAAATAACGCTGTACAATTGTTTACATTTTTTCTTAAATATACCATACTCGTTTGTGAACCATATTTTAGATGAACCGAAAAAAAATACACGATTTAAATCAAATCAAATCAATCGTGTACTAAACTTTTGTTAAATTTCTAAAAATCATAAATCCTTAATTGAGTATTGTAAAAGTTAAAGAAGTTTTTCTGGTACCAGTCTTTGTAGTGAAGAAAAAAGTAATTGAATCAGGTCCTAGGTAATATAATTTTGAACAGTTTTGTGATTGTGAATCTGATTTGTTTACAAAGTTGACATGCTCCATCCAGCAGGTTCTTGGCTGGATAAATATTGCTCATTTCTTATATTAAATCATGATTGATGCAAATGTTGAATTTTCAAGAAATATTGAGAAATTTCTTCGGTGTTCAGATAGTGGCTAATACGGTAGTTAATGTTTGGCTATTATTCAGTTCAGATAAGTCAGCGAGGCAAAAAAAAATTAAATCAATACGAAATGTCAATGTACATCAGGGTAAGGAATCATGCTATTATTTGATTTAAAATGATCACTTGGATGAATTTTCAATCACTCGTTCATGGATTGGTTTATAGCAGCTTAGCTTATTATCGGACAGATTGCAGAACTCGCCTGATTAACGCTGCATCGAAGAAACACTTTATTTAATGACAAATAGCTGTTATGTGCCCAAAAAAAGTCTCGCTTACATTAATGTGAGTTGGATTTAGTTTAATGCGTTAAATCTTTACTTAAATGTATGTTCAGGCAAAATCTCTAGCCTCATGAATAAACAGCTCTTACTCTGTTTCATAGATTATTATTAATCTTGGCATTATTAATCTTAACCAATATGACAGAGATATTTGTTAAATGTTTGATAGTAATTTAACTACGTTAACCTCGTGGTTATGGTATAACCATGTAGCGTCTAGAACCCGTATTTAGACTCTTGTTGCTTCTCAACAATGATGGGAAAGCTTTTTTCATTGTTTTAACTCATGTCCTTGGCAACATTTAGTGAGCACAGCCAGGATTGCACATCATAATATAGAGATGTTATGCTCAACTAAGCATTTTCTAGGCAATGCAAGAACACATTTGAATCTTAAATACTTGTTTTCCAGATTCAATAATGGAAGAAGAAGAAGCCACGGAGGAAACTCAATCTGCTTTGTTGCAGTATAGGCCTTTGTCGATGCAAGAAGAAATTCTGGATACCGCCCAGCAGGGCAACTTGCAGCAACTAAAACAATTGCTACATGCGGACAAAAGTTTAATGACGGCAGTCGACGAAGACGGTTACACACCATTGCACAGGGCATGTTACAGTGATCATTATGACATTGTAAAGGTTTGTGCGATGAATTTGACTGATATATAAGCTTGTTTACTCATAATGTGGAGAGCAGCAGCCGAGTACATCTATTTCAGGAGTTGCTGTTGTTGGGATCAGGAACATCCATTGTGACGAACGACAGCTGGCAGCCGCTTCACTGCGCGGCACACTGGAACTGCGTGGAAGTAGCGTCGCTTCTGCTACATGCAGGAGCAAATATTAACGCATGCACTGAGGGAAAACAAACAGCTCTACACATTGCAGCATTTCGTTCCGATATTAAAGAAATGCTGACTTTATTGCTGTCAATGCCACACGTATGGCATAATATTACTAATAGCGTCGGGGACACCGCAGAGCAACTTGCATTGCGGAAAGGCAAATATTGGGTGTTATTCAATGTATCAAAACAGGCAGTGAATAAGGTGTGATAGTCTTCGAACATTTTAGAATTATAATTTATGTTTGCTTGTTTTTTTAATTTTATTAAAACTAAAGCACTGATAGATTTTTTGTGAAATTAGTTCATCATCTACCCTCAATGCATTTTTTATTATTAATATTTTCTTGTACGTTTCCCTGTGATCATTTAGTTCCGACAGCCATCACAAACATGACATACCAAATGACAAAAAATGCTGTCCATTTGCATGGCAGTAAAATAATACTGGTGTAGATTTTCAAGTATATTTCAATGATCAAACATTTTGTCAAGAGCTGTTGCGAAGAATACATTAAACAAAGTTCCGGTTCACTTACTAAATTTTTTTCATGATTCTTGGGAGTTTGTTTTTTTACCGTACACGTCTGTTAATATCACAAAGAAGTTTATTTTTTGTGTTTGATATTGAAAATGTTTCAGTATGCAGAACATTAAAAGAATTAAAACTGTCACTGGTACATCAACAATGACAACTGTTTAGTTAAACAATTCATGTTTTTTCGAGTAATTAATGAGAAACAACGGTTACCCAGTCCCTACACCACGAGTTGGGCAAATGACAAAAGAAAACTGAATACGCACTACATAGTTAAAGCTTAAAGATGTACCAAAATTATTATTGGTTGATCAAATGTTCCGTCCAGAATGTCACTTATGACGATCCTTCACTGCATAGTTAGCTGAAACAAACCAAATTAATTAGAGCACAACAAAACTGCAAACTTAATTTCGGATTTTTGGTGTTTCCAGCATCGGTCAAGTTTGCCATGCCCCGCTCGACTTTGCTTCTTTTATTTTAGGGAAATCCCCGCATGCCCCGCCCTCGTGTGATTGGCCCCCGGAAAGAACCTCTTGGCCGGTTACGCATATTGCCACGTGGCATACCTCTTCCTGGACCAAGTGAATGTTCATTGAAATTTCCTTCCATGAACGCATTGTCTCGTTGCATTCCACCATAATACATTCTGTCATCACCTGGCCCATCTTCCCATCCTCGCTTACGAAAGGGGGGCGGGTGAAAGCCTTCGGACATGAACATTCCCATGGTCCCAGGTTGATCACTGTCTCCAGAAGAACCATGCTGGCGATCACTATCCATGTTTCTCATGTTGTCAAAATCAGGTCCTCTTGGAGCATTGCCACGTCCACGACCTCTGTTCGTTTGCATTGGCCGCATTATGCGTCCCCTGTCAGAGGATCTGTCGTAGTCCCTATTTTCAAAGTTTGGAAACGGGCTTGACATGTGTGGGCCAGATCGAGAATCCTCATCGCGCCGTGCACTTTCACTTTGATAAGATTTCGAGTCTTCATTGAATCCAGACATTTCCGGTTTGTTGTGGCGAAGATCACTGTCACCAAATCCATTGTTCGAGTTAAATTCCGTTTTCTCTTGGGGCATGCTAGAGCCAGAGTAGCCATACATTTCACGCTGGTCAATATCTTTCGATGCTTCTTCAGCGGAAACACCTTCAGAGAAAGGAAGAGAAAAAAAAAGAGAACAAAAACCATTAAAAAACTGGTATAACAATAGCATTTTAACAATTTGTTACACTTTGACAAGGCCATAGTTAACTAACAAGCAATAAACTGGAATATGCTGTGAACCAATCGACAGAAAAGCTCTGAATGTTTCATATCGTATTGGTGACTGACTGATGTTTTTCACATGCGCTGCTAGGGACTTATTGTAGCAAAATGGCAACCTCAAAGCAGGTGTTGCTAGAGTTGAAACAATGGATTGCTACTGTCATCGTGACAGTAGCACTTGCTCATCTGTGTATGGAAAGAATTGAATTTTCGACTGAATCTATGCGGTTTGCAGGTGGTTCTCACATTGATCTTCGTAAGTGTCCAATAAAACTTTTAGTTTTTCTATCGACTGATGCATAGCACATTCCTGTATTATCAGTTAACTTAAGTTATGGTCTTGTCAAAAATCTTTTTTGATGCAGTACACTCGAACCTCGTTAAACTGCCATCCTTGGTTCTAGACAAAAGTGTGGCGGTAAGCGAGGATGGCGGTTTAAAGGGGCCGGTCTAAAATTTTATGCTCACATTTGAGCAAATTGTCTTGCTAAAAAATGTCTCTGCAATGCATACATTTTGTGAAGAAGATACGTACAATATAAAGTATCAGGAAGCGATTTTTTCATTCCCCCCTCCCTCCATTTCTGATTATGTCAACTATGACATCCCGACTGATTTTCTTGACAAGAAAACTTGAAAAATGTTCTACTCTAGATTGCTGGCTTGCTGTAGATTTTTGTGACTTTCCCGTTTGACCTTTCCTCATTTTGGTGGTTTAAACGAATGAATTTCCATACAAAGAGCGCTTTTGTAGCTTGAAAGGTGTGGCGGTTGGCGGACAGCAGCAGGGTGACATTTTATTGTGAGGATTTAACATATAAAGTATAGGAGAAAGATTTGTTCTGCGCACTTTCGTGGGGATGGCAGTTGAACGAGGTTCGACTGTCTATACAAAACACTGCATGTGCATATACTAAATAATCAAATATAAAACATTGATCTGGAACAGTAATTCCCACAGCATGTTGTTTGTTCAGTAACCTCTTAGCTACACACTTGTGTACTATGACCAGCAATGATGATATGGTCTGCTTAGTATCCACCGGTCGTGATGCAAACAAAAAATTTGTTGCCATTCAGTGCTACAAATTTATTGTTAACTACAACATGTTGTAACCCTTTTAAGATAAAATACTGATAGTCGAAATACAGAGTGAGCAGGAAAAAGTTCTTGGGAGTTGTACTTCAAAGTTACATGTGAAGTGAGGGCTTGGTAGTTGGTAGATAGATAGATAGGCCTATTGAATAAAGGTTGTGTGTAAAAAAAACCCTATGCTTATTGGGAAAAGAGGATGTAATATTTCATGACAAAAAAAGCAGAAAAAGTATATGTTCATCAAGAAGGGAAAAACCAATTTGAACAATGTCACCCACATAATAACCAAAAAACAGTCATTTGCCAAATTCAATGAGTTGGACTGAATCTTGCATTAACCCTAGATTTACAAGCCTTTCTTGTAAAATCCATCAAAAAGTGTTTTGATTTATAGCACATTTTTACAATTTTTCAACATTTTGCATTACCAACACATTTTGACGACCTCCTTTAGACGGGATATTATGGGGTGAATAAACTTGTGCAGTAGTACTACTACAGTTGCATATCCATTTATTTGGTTGGTGGAGGAGGGGGGGGGGCTACCCCTAGGATTTGAGTTTAAAAAAGTGAAGGGCTAAGAAGTGTTTCACATATACAGTGTGTTTCTGGAAAGTCTAGAGAAATTTTAACCACAATTGCTATGCAACAAAACCCAGAAAAAATTCCATATAAACATGGGCCCGGAAATGCCTACCTTCTGCGAAAACAAGGTGATGTCATGTAATTTCAATGGCCTATTCGTTTCAATCGCTGTAGGTATGCAAATGAGTTGTCCAGACCTTGTTGTTTCCATGTTTATGTGGACTGTTTGTTTGTTTTGCTGCATAGCATTTGTGGTTAAAATTTAACTAGACCTTTCGCACATACCCTGTATGTAAATTTGTTAACAGCTTGAAATTGACACGGCATTAATCCTTCAAAATTTGACATCCAATTTTCACGTGTGACTAATCTGTGCACAAAATTTCAAGTTTTTACGACACACAGAACATAGTTAAAAAAGACACCTACGATTTGAAACAATTGAATCGCACTGAAAGCGTCAGGTGAAGTTAAACATGTTTAACAGTGCAATAATTACACTGTTAATGCGGAAATTCATTTGGACATGGGTTCCTGAGGAGGAGGAGGGGGCGTTGCCTCCCTAAACACACCCCTGCTTTCAGGCATTTAAATTCAACTTTTGCTTACAAATTCGATAAGTTGTGAGAAAGAGTGACAATGGGAATAAGTGGTCAGCAATCTTTTTTTTCTTATCATTCAAATGTTAAGGGGAGAAAACTTCTATGTAACATTTTTTTTAGAGACCTTGGAAATGTTATTCATTAACTTAATATCAATAACTGACAGCTTTTCAGAACTCTATCAAATGGAGTAAGAAGTAATTTTTGGCCAATGTATACTGCTCACAAAAATAAGAGGATATTTCAAAATGGTATGAAGATTTTGAAATATCCCCTAATTTTTTTGAGCAGTATATATTTAATGTGTGTAACTTGAATATGAGTAATAACAAAGTCATTAGCAGGGGTCGACAAAACTAAAAACAATCCAAGAGCCAACCATTTTTTTTCAGGTGCCACGGCACCCAGGAACCTTGTATTTGTCCCCCCTAATCACTAGAACCTATTTGATGAACCACAAAATTTTAAAATTCACTTCTGTATTTTTTAACCGTCAGTAGTACATTATAAGTTTGATGCAGTGTATTAAATTCCCCTTCTCCCTCTTTTACACGCTTGTTAAAAGTTTTCATGAAAGTTCACGTTTCAACAAGTTTGAATGTCCCTTGAAGATGTCAATGCAAACAATCGACAAAACGTTTTGGCATTCATTTCGTCAACACATTCCAATACTGAATGTGTAATTGTTTGGATGCGATGTTGTTTGTATCGTTAAACAATATGATAATCTATTTTTCTGCTATTTGTATTTTTTCTTCACTTCAAGTAATGAAGTTTTTTGCATGCTACTTTGGCGATTACGATTTGAGGTGAAATGCATACTACACACCGTGGTTTCAATAATGTGAAAAAATCACTTAATAAATCAAAAGTAAAGTACTTCGATTTCTAGGATCATCTTGTGTCTCAGGACTGATGAATGGAGGTCGCTGTAAGTGCGCATCTCCTCCCTGAATTGGAAGCCGCATCATAGCAGGAGGAGGTCGTACTACAGGCATCCTTGGTCCTATTATAAAATCATCCATGTCTGAATTTCGAGCCACTCTAATCAATATTCAGACAACACATTCCTTGAAACATCACGATACATCCATCAAACCAAACTTGTAAAATGGCCCACTGCAGTTCTATTGCAAAAAAACAACTCGCAAACTGAAGTATAACCCTCTTAGAGTCATGCATTTCATGGCACTTTCAACAACAAATGAACAGAATCGCCCATAAAAACATGCGATAGATCTGAATGACTGTACTGGGCTGAAATGGTTCACTTAGAGCAATAAATTGGGGGCCACGACACAGTGAAACACTCGGAAATTTTAGTAAGGAACAAGATTATAGAACAAATATATGACACCACATATGAAACTTGCAATTGTGTACTTTTTATATATATATATATAATTAGGTGTTGGAGCATTTCAGCTCTCATACACAATATTCAACAATTGCACAAAATGACTACTAAAAACTTGTGCGAGTTTAAATACCCTAAATTTAAAACTTATACTATTTAAGGCTTCCATGGTTCATCTACTGTATTCCACCCTTTTACTATTCACTGCAAAGCTATTGACATAACTACAGAACATTTATGACTGCAAACAATCATGTTGCTTACCTGAAAACCTTGAGGATGGCATGTCGTGTGGTGGAAAATTTTGGTCACTGGGGTTGGCATCTATTGAAAGATGAAGATATTATTAATCCATCTGCTCATTGGTCGAATTTTAACAAAAAAATTAATACCATCTGATCTGTTTCACCGAATGCATATCCAATCTTATTAATAATATTCATTAGTTATAATAACAATAGTCTCATGAATTACTATAATTAAGTAAGCTTACAACAATAACTACTGGAAGAAAATTTAAATCTATGAGAAATAATATTTTACCTGTTGTAGGCAGCGTTGTAGTTACATGTTGAGAATTATCTTTGGGTGGTGCAGCTAAGAGTGGTCGCTTGTTTTCCATCCATTGTTGTTGAAATTGACGAGGAATTGGTTTAGCATAAGGCACCTAATAAAATTTGCAAAGTTAAACACAATTTTCAGTGAATGACTTTAATGTATAAGATATCAAATGTTCCAAGAAACCAATGACACGTTTTGCTTTTCATGCCATTCACACAATGCATAAAGACAAAGCTTACCTTCTTCTGGGCAATTGGTTGTTTGTCCAGTAGCATCCCTTGCTCCTCCATTCCATAATCTAGTCCCGGAATTGAAGGATGATCCATCTCAATATCTATCATATCTTGCTCGTGATTCCGTAGATGTTCGGGTAACCCATGTTCTAAACCCATTCCTGGGATCACATAGGCAACACTTGGTTCATCTAAACATGTGAATTGCAATGTATAAGCATCAATACCCAGTGATATCATTAGGGCAGTGCGGACCGCACTGGGGGACACCATCAGAGTGGGTGACACCAAAATGTTTGTTTATAAAATGCTTGTACAGGGTTCCAGAAGAGATTTGTTATCTTTCAGAAAAATATCTATCCCAGTTACAAATAATCACAAAAATATTGTTCGTAAGATCAGCTTAGGGGAACTGTACTATACCATACATACAAGGCATGCTGTTTGCAATTGAAAAGCTTTTCATATTGTTAAGGAGAACCATTTTTTCTGGTGAAAAACATCGGGCAAGAAGAAGTAATTCTCTATATTACTAGTAGTTAGCCCGTGCTGTAGCACGGGAAGAGTGGTAATATTATATTTTTAAGTATACATTTACAACCAACTCTCTATGGCGTAGCTTTGGACATGTACTTTTTTTACGTTGACAACTAACCAACCCAATCCAGCAACAGGATGCTACACCTCCACCACAGGTGACTTGAAGATTCTACACGATGGGTGGGGCTAAAGCGTCCATGAAAAATCAGACTTGGGCCATTATTATTATTATCAATGCTGCCATTTGTTGGAAAATCGAGTAGTAAAGTGACTACTTACTACATCACTCAGTGCTAGAAATAGTACTGAGGGATGTTGGATGTAAAAATGTCATGTCAGGGTTCTGGGCAACTTGCCCAGAGCCCTTCAATTAATAACTTATACCTGTACTTTAACTATCATAAGTGATGACTTCAATTACTCTGTAGAACATATCAAGTGGAAAACAAACAGCCTAATTTTACCATAACATAAGCTAATCAAGAAACAAAAATATACTAGCAAAAAGCCTGGCTTTAATTGGACTCCCGCAATTAAAAAGAAGGGTCCATTGAAGTTACTGCAAAATTGCTGCATAAGAGTAGGCATAGTTTTAGACCCGTTTTTTAGTCTTCGATCGAGAATGCACCCTTTTTTTACGTAAGTGTGCGAAATTTCATCTTCCAAGCTATTGTAGTTTTTGAGAAAAAGGGATCATAAGATTCAGCAAAATGCCGATTTTGGTACAACTGGGATAGAGAGAGACTCGCTTCGCTTGTCTCAATAATTACGCCTTGACTTAAAATGGTCAAATTAGGTTTGTTTAACAAGAACATGTAAACTTACCATATTCATTAGCTTCATCTGATCCTAGTCCAGGAACAGTGTTCAAGTTATATTTATCACGCATTTTATCACCCGGTCTGTTACGTGTCCAGAATTTGCTACAACATTTAACCAACATACATCACACAATGTCCTTAGTAACTTCAATTTAATAAAATTATTAAATTACGTTATGTTATTTACCTGGAATGGTCATTAGATCCAGAACAAAGAATATGTCCCAAAGGATGCCAGGCAAGAGACCATACAATGCTGTCATGAGCTTGTTCCATTGCACCAACTTCTTTATCAGCTCTTTTCATTTTTAAGAAAAAAATAAGCAGATCAATGAATAAAGCAATTTTCTAATACACACAAAAACAACAAAAATTATACCAACCCTGCAACCCAAAACATAACAGAACCATCAGATCCTCCACTGGCGAATAAGCTCTCATGTATTGGGTGCCACGAAATACCTGGAAACATCACAATGTTAAAATTACAAACGTGCTTCGGATACAAACACGAGCCAGTTATATAATTGAAGGGCCTTGTGTGAAAGAGTGTTCAGTTAACATTTTTGTCAAAAATGACCTAGAAACATTTTGAAATGTGTTAGGTACAATTCTACCTTCCTGATGCATCATTTTGAGCAAAACAACAATATGTGCAAAGATATTAGTGCAAAAAGCCCATAGGCAGCGAGGCAAGTTCAGATCTTTAAAAGCATTTTCCTTTAAATTGTAAAAATGTTATTTAACACCCTTTTACACCAGGCCGTTTAATTAATAACTCAAGAGCCAAATGCCACTTACTAGTAACTTCCTTTTTGTGACCACGGAATGTCTGGACTTCCTGATTCATATTTCGAATATCGAATAATTTTATTAAGTGATCCCTGGAAGCTGTCAACATCCAGTTTCCATTCTCATTCCACTTGATCTCCATTACAGTACTCTTGTGAGCATGTCTGGATTAAATAGAAAACAACAAAGAAACAACTTATTACACTTGTTTGTAATTCAAACATCATCCTGACACTTAAAAATTTAAATTAGAATGAAACATCTTGCATCAAACAAAAATACACAAACTCACAATGTTGCTAAGCTTTGGCCACATTTTGGATCCCATAGCTTGATTGGCTGTTGACTATCCTTGCTGCCCGAGACCAATAAAGATTTCTGTGGGTGCCAATCTAAGCATTTCACATCAGCTCCATGTCCTGCAATAACAATCCCGTCAGGTTTATTACGACTGAAGTTACATGGTCTGTGTCATTTCACCAAATGGCAAAACATGTGGAAACATCTCACAATGAACTTTTGGTGACCAAAATCAAACAAAAAACACTTTGAAACAATCAGCAAATATCACAAATTATAACAAAAATGAATATACTGTAAGTACAAAGTAAATGACCACAAATCAGTGTGGCCAACTAAACTCTGTTCCAATCTACTCATTCAACATTAAGACTATGAAAGGTTATATGACTGTTATATATTGTGCAAGTAGTTCCAACTGTCCTTAGTTGGACTACTGTATGGAAGCCAACATCCAAAAATCCTTGCTGAAAGCAAGAAATGCCAACTAGTTACCAAATAACAACTGCAATTCACATGAGGTTAATCCTAGAATTTCATACACAAAAAATTCATCTGATAACTGTTCACAACCATGTTGACAACATTGTCCAGCAATGTTGTTGCAAGACCTGTTTTAATGTTACGTTAAAAGAATTAAAACATTCATAGTTTAAATACTCTACGAGATCATACCAATGAACAGCTAGAAATTAAAGCACAACGAAATGGTTCAATTCAGGAATTGGGTGGAATAACAGCTCAACTCAAAAAATTTAGTTTTGAGAAAAAGGACAAAAGCTTCAAATTTACGATTAAAAGAAATTCCTGTCAACTGTATATTTATAGCAGGAATATGAACAGGTTTTGCAAAAAATCTGTTAACTTTAGCTGACAGGACTCAAGTTACAGGCTAATTAAAAAAATGCATTTACGCTGTTTTTCCAAAGATCAGTATCTTTTTCATTGTTTTGGAAGTGAAACAACCATAAAGTGAAGCTACAAAAATTTTTTTCAGATTC
>JAQIWH010005587.1:0-14363 GCA_034695005.1 Cryptops parisi | reverse complement strand
CCTTTTAAGCGTACTCTTTATATACTGTCATGTACAGATACTGTATATGTACGATTAGATCTCATTTCAAGTGGTAGATAAGTTCCGCAGAAAACCGCACATAAAAATCTTCCACTAAATTAGGGCTATGTTCCATAATTTTCAAAAACCGCAAAAACCAATACAATAAGCATTATAAACAAACATTATATAAACAAAAAATCGATATAAATGTTTATGAAAATTCAGTAGAATAAGAATGTGTGCACACCTGAAAAACATGAAAATTGGCTCCAAAATTTCAAAGGCGTTTTTCGTAAATTTTGTTTTAATCGATATAAACCATAAAATAAAACTGTTTTCAAATTTCATCCATTTAATTTAAATAAGTAAGGTATTTATAGTGCGAAACACTGCTACACTACACTGTACGTTACTACTTTTCATACTACAAAGCCTGTAAATGACAGTATACATTCAACTCCCAGCTCACAAACAAGTGAGGCTAACATGAAGTATAAAAACACCAGACTTCTACTTACCAGTTAAAATGTATGCATGGGACTGAGACGATGACCACAAAATTTTCTTGATGTTCTTGTCAACGCTGATAGTCTGAAATAGTTTGATACATTGAGGCAATGTGATTGATACATATTTAGGCAATATTGAAAGCATACATATTTAAGTCGATTAATGAATGAATTGTGGAACTACCCCAACATAAGCTTGTGGTGATAACCTAATCAACTTTGTTCGTTACTGTGAGTTTGTTTATGTTAAGACCACTAATATCTGTCGGGGAAAGTTCTACAATTTTTCTCAATTATTACTTTGTAACATATTCCATCCAAGTAATCCCAAAATTTAATTTCGTCGCATGTACAGGTGATGAGCTAAAAGTATATGGAAACAAAATTAGTAACCTCTAATCACGTATTTTCACGCATGATAGTGTATATGTATATATTCGCGTGTTATACCTGTAACTGGTTTTTGGGGTTGAGTAAAGTACACACAACTTCATTATTGTGATTTCCCAATTCTCGTACAAGTTCACCTGAAGCTGTTGAAAACACTTTCACACTTTCTTCACAAGAGGTAAACAAATACCTGCAATGGTAAATGAAATAGCAGTATGTACACACGCCAGTCAATTGAGTTGATAACAACAGGCTGACTTCATGATTTCAAAATCAACTTACTTGGAATCATGTGAAAACACAGGTTTGTATTTCACCAAATCAGACCCCGCTATTTTCTTGGAAACTACTTTTGCGTGTTTTTTTCCCACAGCCATTTGTAAAAGCCCAAATAATTATATTTCACAAAATGTAATTTACAAAAACACGTGGGTCAATTCAATCTAACACCGCCACCATGCTTTTATCATAGCCTGACGTGACGTTGGAGTTGGAGACCTCTTTTGAGAGTTTTTTGGGAGACATTGAAAAAAAATAAAACACAGACTAAAGTAATCGAAAATCGCAAATTTGTAAAAACTACGGAAGCTTATGAGATCACCAAACATTCGACATTTCAAGTTGTACTTGAAGTATATTTTTATTTGATTTCCTTGATAATCATAAATACACCTAAATTGAATGTCTTAAATTTATTATGTATTGGATTTTTAAATCATAAAAATTCAAATCCTAGTTATTATTATTCGGGGTTTAATAAAGATGGCTAGTTGGATTTTCATTCATTGATTTTGCCTTGCCTCGCTTTGCCGCATGTGATGTGATTATTGAAAATTGAAGTGCATGTTCTTTTCATAGAAGCCAGCACGCATACACACGGGTGTAAACCTTTCGATATTTTCGAACAATAAAACCGCATAGCCCAACAATAAAAATGGTAAAGATGAATGCAGATACCAAATACAGAATTCAGACCCTTCTTGGTGTGGTAAAAACTACTTTCCATTGGGGATTTATTCCAACAGTTTTGTATCTTGGTAAGTAGCATGTTCGATCACTGGTTATAAATGACGCAATGCTCTAAAAATGCATCTCATCGACACATGCTTTAAGTGGAAACATTTAAAATAAAATTGCATTTAAAACAATATTTAATAAGTATAGCTTTTTCCGTACGTATTACATAACATATTATCCCAAAACAACACGGTGAATTCTCAATATTCGCGAGACAATTATAAGAAGTTCCTTACATTCGCGAATCATTGAATTCTCCTATTCGCGAGTTTTTCCTTCCTTACATTTACATTACCATTCACTAATTAAACCGTAAAATGCAATGATGTATAAAACCCTGAAAAATAAGATGATTTAATTTACATTTATTTTTTTTACAGGATTTCGCAAAGGTTCAGACCCCGGAATGCCAGAGATTAACGCTTTTAGGTGAACGTTCATGGAAAATTTATATACAGTGAAATCCGTTTATTATAGCTAGACATGGATATTATCATCATAATCAGTCGGTCCTAACACAGTTTAATGTTATCAGTCGGTTATTGTTATCGAAAAGCACTATAAATAATGCTTTTTATTACTCGGAAAATGAGACGACTCAGAAAATCATTTTGGTTATTGTAGTCCCAAAGTGATCATAATAACCGGATTCCACTGTATTTTTAACCAGTGTAATACCAAATTTTGTTAGTTGTTAAAAGTTGCATCTTGGCACTTTTTTTGTAAACATTGAGTTGCTTGGTTAATTTCAGTTTGCTGTGGCAGTAAAAATTGGAAGACCATCCATCGTTGCTCTACAATGAATGTAGCTGTAATATGTCATCCATCTGAAGAGTTGCATTCAATTCATGTAATTTAACAACTGTATCACAAAAAATTTAAATCGCTTTATTAGGAATGTACAGAGTAAAAATACGAAATGTTGATTAGTTAATAACATAAATAAAGTTGCATATTATATTCATTTTATTTATGCAGTGTAACATTTATTTCAGAAAATATAACCTTAGCTTATCTGTCAATACCTTTAGTCACTTTCTTTCATTTGTTCCCAATATTTGATGACATCAACATTTTCCCAGTGCGTTGTCACCAGCTTACTGAAATATCTGAAATACAGTAGTTCATAATATGATTTTGATTTCTTGATAATTTATTGTCAAATAATTTTACCTTTCAAGTATTTCTTGTAATATCTGTTCTTCATGTTGTGTTATTCCATTTATTGTAACATCCAAGTTCTGATCGAGTAATTCCATGCTAATGAAAATCAAAATTGAGTCAAGTAAATCCAAGAAAACTTAAGGTTATGTAAGAAATCGGAACAGGAATTTTTGAAGTGCGCTTACTCTGCAAAGCTGACCAGATGGGTAGCAACTCCTGATAGTTGTAAACTATGATGTAAAGCTATTCTTGCAATGTCCACACCGTGTTCCTAAAATTGGATGACAGTTTTCATCCCAACGTTCCTAATGAAATTCTCATTTTATAGCAATTTTTTGGGTTGATATTGTACCTTACAATAAGCAGCCGCAGCAACACAATTTTTCTTAAGTTCTTCGCTAGCGGGATGCCATAATGCTGGACCAGCATTTGTAAGGAGTCCCATTCCCAAGACAGCAGCGTCAACCACTCCAATCTTCTGTTCCTGCATTCAATTGAAATATAAAAATATTTAAAGGCCACATTTCACACGCAATTTTTTGGTGTGACAAGTTGAGTGATTTGTGGACTACTGTGAGACATCAGCTTGTTCAACCAATGAAAACTGATTTGCAAGAAGCTGAGTTGTCCACAAACTGCTCAACTTGCCACACCAAAAATCGTGTGTCATGAGGCCTTTATAGTCATTTAAAAGTAGTTTACCCAAAAAAAAAGAACTCACTTGAAAATATGGAACATATTGTTGAAGAGTATTGTCAAACAGGCAATTTCGACAATAGGACAGAATCATGTCAATTTTTACTTGACTTCTCTCAACAACTTCTCTTTGAGAAAAAAACAAAACACTATGACAACTATCTACAGTATATCTATTTCTATCTAGTTGACGAGTCAATTATGACCAATGATTTTTTATTGAAATTATTGGTCACAAAAATTTTAATTCAATTAAAAAAAACAAAAACACAAACTTACTTGAGTAATGAAATAGGATATCCAGTAATTCCTATGTATTTTACTTTCCCTTCATTTTTCAACTTTTGCAAGACGGGCAATGTTTCGTTGACTATAATATCAATGTTGGGTGCGAATTCTATATCGTGAACCTGAAATTTATCACAACCCTTGTAGAGTTTTACACATTTATACAATTTCCACATGCAAACGAAAATTGTGTTATATACCTGAATGATATCCACATAATCCAAGTGTAATCTTTGAAGGCTCTCGGACACACTTTTGATGGTCCTTTCAGCACTGAAATCAAACATTTCCTTGACAGCTGGCTTGTAACGTCCAACTTTAGTTGCTACATAATACGAATCACGTGCAATACCTAATAGGGCCTTAAATTAATTGTCACACGTTTACAGCCTAGTAGTACACACAAATATTATTTTAAATGAGTGACTTTTATGTAAGATACATTGAAATCGTACGTTTCCAAGAACAGTTTCCGAACGACCATCTCCGTACCAAGGAGCGGTATCGATGTAGTTGATACCTCGTTCGATGGCTTTCTTCACAACCAATTGGGACAATTCATCATTCGTTTCTTTATGAACGCCTCCAACGGCCGAACCACCTGAAAAGTCGATGGTTTCATAATAAATGTTTAAATATGAGTTAAAAATGTCATTAATGCAGAATATATTGGAAATGGATATTACCAAAGCCTAGATGAGAAATCATCAGATCAGTTCCTCCAAGTTTGTTATATTTCAACATGGTTATAAATCATTTGGTAAACACGCACTTTATGTCCTCAAATGGCGGCACTGAAGTTATGCCCATTAGAGATCAAATTAGGTTAGTTTAAAACAAAAATATGTACATGTAATGGGTATAAAGGCCGAGTTAGGATAGATTAATCAATTACAAATGCGTTTCATATTTTGTTTTCATTTTAACCTAACTCGGTCTGTAAACCCATCTACTGAACTTTCGCTTTCGGTGCCACCATTTCAGGAAGTAAAGTGCATATTTACCAACTCGTTGAATATCCACGAACTTTTATCTTGTGTTCTTTTTTTACTTCTAAATGAAATAAAAATGGGAAGATTAGTTTATTTGAAAACTACAAAACTGACATTTTATAAACTACAAAAAACATATATTTTAACAACTAGAATTTCCAATGTCCACATAAATAAAAATTTTGAAAATTTAAAACTGGCATTGTATAATTAGTTTGTATTAATTTATTGAGATTGTCATCATTAAATTTGATCAAAATTAACATTAAAGTTAACGATTATTCACTAAGAAACTTTACAGAATGTAAATACTGTAGTAAAGTAATGCTATTTTTTTTACCATAATATAAACAGCAAGCATCAATAATAACCAGAATTTAAACGTCAGTTTCAGAATAAAAAAACAGGTTTCATTCCTACTAAAGTGACAATCTTACCAGCACATCAGCACAACGTGAAATCGATTCTCAGATATTTAACATTAAATAAAGTTTTTAACAGTAAAAAGTAAATAAAGTTTATCTCTACGAATTTTTTTTAGAGAGATAACTCTTTTTAATCTCGCACTTTGCAGCATCGACTATGAAAAGAGCCTCCGTAGATAATAGATTTTACTAAGGTTACTAAATCCTTATCGTTTGTTTTTCTTATATTTTTTTTTTCACATCTGTGACAGATGGATTCACGAAACGAAATTGCTCTTTATCAGCCTGCCATAAAAACATTACAAAAAAAAAAATGAAGCAAATTAAAGTAATATCTTTTCCTTGATTACGAAAATCCTTTAAAACCAAGCATTTAAACAAGTACGTTCTTTCCAGTTACAAACAGAATGTTGAAAGCACTGACTTGCGCTTCAAGTCCTTCACGCTGCAAGTCGACCATTTCCAAAGTGATAAGGTGGTTTATCACTCTTTTTTTCCTGTTTTTGTCAAATTTTCTTTCAATTAATCATTTAACTTAGGAAGTATTAATTTAATAGCACTTTTCTTTGTTCCCAGTGCAGTCAAAATGCCTACAGCAGGTTCTCAAGCTGAACTACAACAAAGTCCTACCATGGATAACTACGACCCATTTCAGGTTCTTGTTGAATAATACTTTTTTTTTGCATTTAAAATGCTAATTTAAATTGTAGTGTACTCAATTTATTTTTAAATGCTTGCAGGTAGCTCTCTTAAAAGAAATGTGTATTCAAGTCGACGATGACGATCGACCGTTGAAAGCTGTCAGCAAAGAAAATTGCCACTTACTGAAATATGGTTAGTATAATAATAGACCCTTATTTTTCTTCCAACTAAAATGACTTTGGTTATAATCATAATTAACTCTAAAAGTTTGTAATTAAAGGTATATTGCATCGAGCATTCAGCGTCTTCCTCTTCAACACCAAAGGAGAATTACTATTGCAGCAACGTTCCGATACAAAAATCACGTTTCCAGGTTTGTATGACTACAATATTTTATTTTGTGCATTAAATAATAATTAATAATGCTTTTAAAATGTCGCCACTGAGAATGCAAAATAACAAATTACTGTTTTAGACATATGATAAAAAAATTTAGGTGACAAAAGGTGGTGCCGGTAATGAGTGAATAGTAGGTTTACTTTCATAGTAGATTACTGACTGGTACTATAAGAAAAGCTATGTAATGTGACAGACATTAGCTATCATAGTGGGTTTTCCAATAGGTAAAAATATTTTTCTTAAAAAAATAATAATATTGTTTTTAGGATATTACACCAACACGTGTTGCAG
Organism: Cryptops parisi; assembly: GCA_034695005.1. NCBI lineage: Eukaryota > Metazoa > Arthropoda > Chilopoda > Scolopendromorpha > Cryptopidae > Cryptops > Cryptops parisi. Next base: position 7,547 of record JAQIWH010005587.1, on the reverse strand, counting down.
TCATCCACTATACACGCAAGATGAATTGGACCAAAAAGATAACATTGGAATCAGGCGAGCTGCTCAACGCCGACTTTTTCAAGAACTTGGAATTCGACCCGAAGATGTAAAAATTTCAGCATTGACAAAATTCGTGGTGTTTTCAATTTGTAAACTTAAGCGTTAATTTATTCCTCAGGTTCCGTTGAATGATTTTAAATTTTTAACACGCATTCACTATCAAGCGCCATCGGATGACAAGTGGGGTGAACATGAGATTGATTACGTACTGTTCATTCAAAAAGACGTCGCGTTGCAACCAAATCCCAACGAAGTCAAAGACTACCGTTACATCAGCAAAGAAGAAATTCCAAAGTTCTTGGGTAAAGTATGCGGTTGGCCAGGGTTGTGAAATGAAACAAGAGTCTATATGACACTTACTCTTTTATCTCTTCAGAATCATTGGAGGTGCCGACGACTCCTTGGTTCCAGCTGATAGTGAAGCAGTTCCTTTTCAAGTGGTGGGGAGATTTACATGACCTTGAAAAACATCGGGAACAACATACTATCCACCGTTTAGTCAAATAAAGGATGGATACAGTTTTGTTACTAAAACATAACAAAATTATATATAAAATTAACAGCATTTTTTGTTGCCATTTTTAAATGAAGGTGCCACATATTTATATTCCTAGAACAGTACAAATATTTACTTGTGTCAGTATATAAACGTGAAGTTTTTGTGTCAAGAAAATTTAATGAACTTTGCAATAAAAAATCCAATATTGTCATTGACATCGTCTTTCTTGCCACACCGTTCCATTATTTTGCCACGGGGATGTTCAAACCGTTGCACTCTTTGCAACTCGTCTAACTTTAAACCAGCTCCCCATCGACCATAGCCACCCAAATGAAAATCCTTCGAGAAAAATAGTTATGAATTAATCATTCAACAAAAATCAATGCCACGTTACATTCATTGGAAGGTTTTACAATCGATCAACATATATATCATGAATTGTGTTTTAACTTACTTGTTTCTTGAGCATTATGTTTTTAAATGAATTTAATGTCCACTGCACTATTTTTTCATTTTCAGCAATCGTCAAGGTGCATGTACTGTAAACCAATGTTCCACCTTTTTTCAATAAGGCTACAGCCTGCAGTAAGAAAAATAAAAGACAATATGAAGACATTTGATAATGACAAGTCATGGTTACAAAGCATCAGTTATTCTTTATGAAAGTATTTCGTATCAAAAGTATAGTATTTGAAAAAAACCAAATGGAATTTTTTTGATACAAAATTGATTTTATTTTTAGAATGCAAAATATACTCAGTTGATGAATTATGAAGGTTAAAACTGAATTTCATGTCTATGAAATTTGACATTTATAAATATTACAGTAAATCACGGTATTTGTATAACACTGCAAAACACTTGCACTGTGATATATATTCATATTTCTATAACTACAACATTTCTCAAAATCATTATTTTAGAGTTCAAAAATAACATTTTCGAAAAAAATCTAAAATATTGGATATTTTGATATATATCAAAGAATCTGATATTTTCATAATAAAAGTTAACATTGAATAATTAAAAAACCAAAGAAATAGAATTTCCACTTTTTATAAAACCCATGTGATAAATTTTTGTTTGAAACATTTTCCATTTACTATTAGCACCCAACATAATGCAAATTCTGCTCCACAGACATACATGCTTATAAACTGGATAAGAAAAACAGTTTCATGAGTAGCCTAAGGTTTTTAATGTGTTTTTATTCAAAGCATGTTGGTTTTTTTTTCTTCAATTTCTTAAAACTTCAATTTAACTTTTCGAAACACAAAAAGTAGGCTATAAATAAATTTATTTCCACTTCAAAACTTTAGCCATTTGGGTCTGCAGATTAAAAGTAGGTGGCTGATGACAATGACAATTGGCCTGGGCAAGTTGCCTGGTCCCTATTTGTGTACAGCCACAAATTTTCAATTTGTGACCGAAATGGTTAACTCAGAATAGGAAGTTATATTCATTTAAAGTGTAAAATTGAAGCTTTCATCAAAAGAAATTATATTGATCAAAATATCCCAAAATATATCATGATGTATACCAAATATCATAAAATATATCAAAGGATCATGATATATATCCATGAATCCTGCATAATTTATCAGAGTAAACAAGTCTGTAAGGAATGCTTTTTTTTATCTTACTACCCAGTCAGCAAGATGAAAATTGTTTCCTTACACAATTAAAGAGTTTATTTCCAAAACATCTTATCTTTACTTTTGATCATTTTTGAGCTACAGCTTTGAAAACTGTTTGTGCATTGCTGATTTAAAATATTTTATTTTCATGACAAAACATTCTTAAAAGCCACGTTTATATGCAAAATCTATAGTCAAATGAATAAAAAAACGTTTCCTGAAAAATTGTATTTCATAGATTCAAGATATTTTGGAAATAAGCTCTTCACTGATAATAAATCTTGAACATAATTTCCTCCGATATATTTACAATAAAGACAGTGTTGTTAATGTCTTACATTTTTTAGAAGCTTTTGCTGTAACGCAGGGAAAGAATTTAACTGGGCAACGCTGGTCTTATTATTAAGTTGCGGACGCTGCCCTAATGCACTGCAGGGTGCATCAAGTAGAACACGATCAAACACTTCGGGTGGATAGGGAGGACTTCCTTCGACTGAAACGTTTAAAGAATTAATATTTATGTCCTCGAATGTTGCAAATCAAGTGAGAATCCATGTTTAATAAAGCCTACTTTGTTGCGGCGAATTTGTTAATGAAAAATCAACAGCTTTGGTAGCATCAAACAGATAAGCCGACACACACGTGATGCCACATTGATTCACATTAGTCTGTAGTTTAGCAATTTTCTTTGACGTTTTATCCAAAGCTATAATTTTTCCCTGTATGAAAAATAAATAAATGTGTTAAGAACCTGAAATGTTATTTACTTAATACAAGCAACTCTCAGTTTAAAAACGAGTTTTCCGTTGCAAGATACTGCTCATCATCATTGTTGTGTGTATTTTGCATTCCTCAGCTTTTGCAATACATATTGTATATGTCAATGTTTATTTTTTAAGAGTTAAAATAATGTATTGAACATTGGTCTACACATACAATAAAATGAAATAATTAAAGAAAACGAACAAGTTATTTGTATAAATTGTTATGTTCATCACAGCAAACATTCTTAAACTTAGAGTTGCCAGTACTGGAAAGGAGATAATTACCTTATCCTTCATCAGCATAGCAATATGAGTACATTTTCCACCTAAACATTAGAAACATAACCATTAATTAACACATCTCAAATTGATAAACATAATTCTAAGTTCACCAATTTAGTACCTGGTGCAGCACACATATCCAGCACCATTTCACCAGGCTGTGGGTCGAGGACATGACCGCAAACAACAGATGGCAAATTTTGCAAAAATAGCAAGTCACTTAAAACTGAACTAAGACTTGGACATTTGTAAAAAGAATCGGTGATTTCAACAGCTAATCCACTACAATAAACAAAGGTAAGAATTATTGACAAGTGGTTTCAAAATAGTCCAAAAGTTGACGTCACTCAACTCCAATTTTATTAGTTATTTCAATCACCTTGGGTTTTCCACGAGAAACAACTCGTTTCTGCTGACAACAGCTTTCCCCGAGCCAATGAAAAGTTTCTTCCCATTAAAAGTTTTCAACAATCCGCGAAGGCATTTACCCTCCGTGTCAACCATCACACGAACTTCATCACCAGGTCTCAATGCTAAATTAGAAAAATGAAAAACATTACAATCATCTCAGCAAACTCAAAAATGTGTTCCAATTTATGATTAACGCCATCAACCAGCGGGTGCTGCGAGTATTCCAGGTGCATAGACATTTGCTCCTCGCAAAACAGCTACACCACAAGCAGTATCGACGACTACTTCTTTCAATGAAGATTGAAGGGGTATGGGTTTAATGACATCGTTGCTTTTTATCACCAGCACGTCGGGCAGTTGAGAATGTTCATTGACAACCCAAGCATTGGATTTCACCTAAAGGAATACTGAACACCATGTTTTCACTGTATATTTAGGAATTATATCCAAAAGTAATATTATCTTCAAAAAACATTGATACCGTGTTAAGATGCTGCTGCAACAATTCTTTGGCATTTTGTGGTGTAGTTTTTAAAGTGTTCACTCGAACTGTAGTATCTAGGGGAGTTTGGCACAACCACTGTTGCAATTCTAAAAAATCAGCTGAGCAGTTTTCTTTTCCAAAAGCACTGATTGCCTAGAAAATTATAATATGGAAAAAATGTTATTATAATTGTAGTTTGCTTCGACTGACTTGTAAGTTTTCAAAGTTATATCACGTTTCACTCTTGTGAATATAAAAGAGGGTTCACCACTATGACATAAGAAAACTTACAAGTCAGTTACAAGTTAAATTTTAATTAATTACTGTACATCAACATGTTAAGTTTAATTGGAATTCGTTATTTTGAAGTTCACCTCATCATTAACGAGGTCCCTTTCTAAAGCTATGCAAAGTTCGTCGTTGAATTGAAAAGGACTTTTCAGCGTTTCAGGCATTTCTGTTGTCGGGTCATGCAAAACTGGATGAACACTTCGGTCCATTTCGGTACAGGACAACTGCTGAAATTATGGCACAATAACATTAATTAATGCAAATATGAGAGCATCAACTTCTGCACCTTTGCGGAGTCAATGTTGCTTGTGCTTGCTAACTTCAAAACCAGAAATCCCACCTGTCGCCCACTCACTCGGAAACCTCCATCCACAGATTATTATCAACCGCACACCTCAGCCCAACTGTCTCTGCCTCAGCCATGTTCACTTCAGACGCCGTTAGCGCTAACAGCGAAAACAGATAGTCGCTAAAGTGAATAGGATCTTATGTATCTTTCTTTGGACTGTTTTTACGCTAAAAGCGCTAGCAAACGTCGTTCAAAGTGAACGCGGACAAAGTTTAAGACGTGCTAAATAATTTCTTCGACGCTGATATTCTACTTGTATAAGTAAAAGTAAAACATTCTTGTTTACGGTATATAATAACCTACAAGTAAAAATTGATCATTTTGAAGAATTGATATTTTGTCCAAAAATTAAACTGTTTTCGATTAGACGCCAACCTCTTTTGTGTTCTACTTGCTTGTGCTTGGTTATGAGTTTATTTTAAGAGTTTAAACGTATTAATTTCCCAACCTAACCTGCGAAATGAACCCATAACCAAGTAACCTACAAGCAATTAGAAATAATAGAGAGGTGGGCGTCTAATCGAAAAGTACCAACTGTTTTAATTATAATTTACGTACAGTAATGTAGCAATAATGCAATACCTACGAGTACTTTTTATACATGTTTTTTGTAATTTAATAAATTAAAACATTGAAATTTCAACTTTTGGTTTCACGTCAACAAACCTCTCTATAAAGTTAGATACCACTAGAAATTCTCAGCATCTGCACACAAAACTTCATGAAAGGGTTCATAAATATGAAATTTTTTAACAATGTTCCACCTGGAAAAACGTCTTTTGGTCTTCTGTTCTAAAAATTCACACAGGTGAAAAACCATACAAATATTCCATCCTGAAAGCTCATCACAAAGTTCACACAGGTGAAAAACCTTACAAATGTTTCACCTGCAAAAAAGAAGTTCGTTTGGGCTTCTGTCCTAAAAAATTCACCAAAGTTCAAACAGGTGAGTTCACATGGGTGAAAAACCAGACGCTCTATGTATCGTCAAATCAAATTACACTACAAACTCGATTAACCAATGTCATGAAACCAAGCATATTTCAGATGAACTAAAATTCAGATTATCCGGAATTCCGATGTATATAGTATATTATACCTGTATACATTTAAATTAGCTTCTTTTTTGAAATACAAAACCGGGTACTGTACTATACGGTACTATATACGGTACCCGGATTTGTATTAAAAAAGCTAACAACGTTATACAAGTTAAAAAAAACAACTTAATATCAATGATTATTTGATAATGTATTGATTTTTATACAGAAATGACATATTTTAGAGTAAACCGGAATTTCGAATAATCGCGATTCGGATAATCGAGTTTTTAGTATATTGTCTTATCAAATTGTCTCCAAAGGGCATTTCACTGAAGATAACGAGTGGATACTAATAACCTCATGTAAATTTTATTTACAGTGAATTAATAATTGTAAATCCTATTATTAACCAAGCATAAAATACATTACACATGATTTCAGGATAACATCCCTAATATGGTCATTGATATAATGATATTACCAAGACTTGGTTTTAATTCCTAAATCTGATTTTAAACCGAGTCTAGTTTAAACCACACAGATATTTCAAAAAGAAAACTTAACTATACAGTAAGGGTGCTTGCTTAAAATTATAATTAATATGCTTATTAAAATATTATACTTAAAATTAATTATTTAAGTTAATTAATATTAACTTATTATACTTTTATAAATTTTACAAAGTTGATTAAAATTAACATAAAATTATAACTTAAAATTATAATAATGAATTTATCGTATCACTTAATCATTACTATCGCTAGCATTGGCATGATATTCAAGTTAGTATGCAATTTGCAACAGGCAATTAAAAAAGTTGTCATCAATGTTCAGCATCTGAATTTTTACTATAAATTAACGAAAGAGGAATTCCTTGCATCCCCACAATGGTGTCAGCCACAATTGCATATATCCATTTTTCATTAGGCAAGATCATTCCGACCGTACCAAAAATGTATATTACTCCCATCAATATGAACAACCGTACAGCTATATGTTGCCTAAAACAAAACCAAAATATCAAATATCACAAAAATGAACAAGTCATCATGAACATTCACTAAATGTATATGCCGATTATGTGAAGACTACACGAAAAACAGCACAAATTCTTATGGGCATCTTATAATAAACATTTATCAATAATATGCAATGATTTTACAAACCAACATCACTTACAGTTTCTTTTTTGTACTTTGGTTCACTGTGCCTATGCTGTTCTCAAGTTGCTTAAAAGTCCAAACAGTGATTCCATACAGAATAAGATTGCCAATCGTAAGCAGTATGATAAGACCGGATGATATCGATTGGTGCAATGTTGAGCAATAGATTCCTCCTCGCTTTGGCAACGCAGGCATCGAAAATTCATAAACGTCCAAAAGCGTTAAAACTAATACGAACACAAATGGAAACACCCAGCCGTATAATAATTGGTACAATACGGTACAACGCTCCAACTGTCTGTTCTTGAATATCCACTTTGGATGAAACTGTCTGAGTAGGTCAAAATAGACAATGTGCAACCAAGTGAAAGTAGAAAAAAGACCAAATTCGTTGAAAAAGCTTTCTATGTGCAACACTAAAGCATTGTCATTCGTTGTCATTTGGAATGCTATCAAAGCCAGACAGTTCACGATCACACTTAGCATGTGACACATCATGGGAAAGGCTTCTCGATATCGAAATACACAATGTCGCATCCTAATGATGGTCACTAACAAACACAA
>JAQIWH010005586.1:0-14363 GCA_034695005.1 Cryptops parisi | reverse complement strand
TCATCCAAAACCAACTATTTTGTTTTGAACTTTAGCCTTCCTAACCGAGGTACTTTACATAAAAATAGCTCGCAAGGATAGAGAAGTAGCTCAGTATATACAGTATACGTAGTACTTACTGTATTATCATATGTAATGTACAGTATAATAAACATATGTGAATATTGTAGCGAATTCTCATTTTAATTATACAGCAACTAGTAAATAGCCTGTCAAAAATGACAGGAAAGTTTTTTGTTTTATTATGCAATTAATCTTTTTCAACTCATGTTGCTTCGCAACATTCGTTAGTTATTGTTTTATCTCATGTTGCTTTGCAATATTCGTTACAGTTAGAGTATCGATTTCGGTATAAGTTTTGACTTTTTCACACACGGTGCGGTGGCGTTATCATAGCCGGCGAGGAGGAACGCACTACAGTTTTATTAGATAGATAAGCAGTTCTCAACCGGGGTACGCGTAAGGACATTAAGGGGTACGCAAAAAAAAGTAAGTAATGGTGGAAAAAGGTAGAGAAACAGTGTAAAAGACGAGCCAAAAGTTATACTAACGTTTTAATTAATGTACACTGTCAACATTAAGGATACAATTTATGGAAATGAGCTTTCAGGGAGTATGCAAGTGAAAAAAAGTTGGGAACCACTGAGATAGATAATAAAATAATAACTGAGCCAAGCAATCCTAAAAACAATATATTCAATAGTCAAAATATGAGCTAGGTTTATAAATGTAAATATTAGTTGTTTTTTCAGTGCTCAAATAAGAAAAAGAGAACTTTTTTCAAATGTATTTATAAAATTTATTAAAATAACTTCGTTAAAAAAATTTACTACAGATTATTCTGTTTACATTATAAACTGATTGGTCATAGTAGATGTGTAATTGATACATAAATCACAAGTAATGTAGAAAAAAAATCAGTTTCATAGTTGAATACACAAATCAAGACAATTGGAAAATACATAACAAACCTATATGGCACCCTCCTTATTAACATGGTAGAATAGTGTATCAAAAACATATAAGAAAAACTTTTGACATTATATACAATTCATCAATCAAACTTATTTCTTCAAAATGAAGTGGGTTTTCATTTTTCTTATAAACACCAATTAGCATGGAATCCATTGTGTGATACATATAATTTCTGATGGATAAGCTGCATCCTGACATCTTTGCACGGAAAAATAGTGTAGACAAGTATAAAATAAATACACTCATATCATGATTTCAATTCACATAACCTGAACACAACAATACGTTATCTGGATGTGATTTAGCTATGTTAGGTTTTAATCAGGTATGATGATACTCAAGTAGATATATCTTTCCGATTGTCCAACGGATTGTCTCATAAGTTGATGCAGGATTGCAGCTCGTGCATCAGAAATTACAGTAAATGAGAAAAGTTGGTAGATTAATAATCATTTTTTGATGTGGAAAACAAAGACGTGATAACAAATGACTAGAGTTTCTTTTTTTTTTTTTGTTTACAAGGACATACAAATTACAGTTGATATTTTTGTTGTTGCCTGGTAACAAATTTTAGGAGATGAAAAACTTCGGTTTGCATATACTGTACCAGTATTCTTGCCTGTTTAAATTTAATTATGGTACAACAAATATGTAAAAAATCGATATCAATTGAATAATAAAACTGTTATATCAAAGTTTTAGATTTATATACAAGGTGTTTTTGTAAGGTCTAGTCAAGTTTCAGCTACAGTTGCTAATCATAAAAACAAACCAAAAAAGTCCATGGTTCCAGAAATGCATATGGTACTCATTTGCACACCTACAGTGACTATGAGACAATAGGCTGTGCATTTACGTGATTTCATCCTGTGTTGTCTCGGAAAGGAAGCATTTTCGGACCCATATTTATATGAATTGTTTGTTTGTTTGTTTGTTTGCTTTTAGTATGCTTGGTTACAATTTGATTATTCCTTTCAGGAACACCCTGTAGACTGTAATTGTCCATAAGGTGTTTGCAGAACTGATTTGTCTGCATCCAATGTTCGTTTGGCAAACTGTATATTCGGTAACAGAGAGCAATATAGAAGCCAAATGGTCTGAAGTTGTAGTCCCTCTAGATAGAACGTTATTCATATACAGTAGAGCCCCACTTCACAGTTTTCAATTACAGACAACACTCAGCTTACAAACGTTGGATTTACAAACATTTACTATAACGACCGTTGCATTTCATACAAATCTCGTTTTCATTCTTAACGTATTTAATTTTATGTTCTGTATCATATACAACAAACTATCGTGTAACGAATACCTACAATATAGAGTATTATATAGACTATTCAATGTCTAGTACATGGTTTTAATGCTCTGAAATGGCTGGTGACTTATGCAATGTATCGTGAAAGCTCAGAAATGCTACATACATTGCACATAGCGAATGAAACATATAATGTACACCATATCTTGGATTGGAACTCGTTTGTAAACCAAGAGTTGCCTATATGTTAAAATAATTTCCTGTAATCGGTGTAATGTCAATGTGTAGTATATTCAACACTTGTCCTGCTTTTTCTGTGTTTTTTTGTGCTTAATGCAGACTGTGTAGGCCTACCCATTCCCTTTCAAGTCGTGTTTAGGCTTATCTTTTTGTGCTCATTCAAAATTGATAATATAAACACATTTTTATATACTCTTGCAAGTATTAAAAAAATGGCTATTCTAGTTTCCATGGGGTCGTGAAACCTAATTTGACTTAAGAATGGAGCCCTACTGTACTAGTAGAATACTTTTTTAAAAAAAAAACAAATCCATTCATTCATTGATTTTTTTAAAAATAGAAAAACATTTATTTTTGTTTGGCTAATCTAGTGACATGGAATTCTTCAATGATGATGTTAAAAATTAAAGGCACCAGTTGAGAGCAAAATGAATGCCATACTCGGCAGTTGCAATGACATTGGCAAACTGCTTAATAAGTATTTCTTTACAAAAACAAAGCTTGTAAACTGTAAAGAAATTAATTGCTTTCGCAATAAGGAATTGAAAAACTAATTCGTGAACTCATAGTTACGATTCCGAACTCTCCGCTTGTCTGCTTGTGCTAGCGGTGTTAAGATCTTGAGGTGAGATAAAAAAAGCTGCATTGAGAGAATGCAGGTTGCATGCTTCTGGATTCGCTGTAGACATTTCAACATCGGTGGCGTTTGTGATGTTATTTCTCTGCCGTGACGTAAGGGTGTTTCGAAAGCTTCTCCTCAAACTGTTAAGCCTCTTTAGTAATTTAAGTCCAGTTGCTGTGTTGTATGATGGCGGAGGGGTGTATTTGGGTGGTGGGTCTTCAGCAAAACCTGGATTTTCGACTCCATCACTGTGTCCAGTAACATCAGAGTAAACGGCTTGTTGGCCATCAGGTGGTGTTCTCAGACTTGGTCGGTACAGCAGTTGAAATCTCTGAAAATAAACATTTTTTAATGTTTTATAGACAATAGTTTGTTTCATTGACAAGTTTGTTTCAATTAGTCATTAGTGAAGGTTTTATAAATTTACACGGGGAGAAGGTTATTACCTCAAAAAGATCAGGTGGTCCCTTCACTAAATAGCGACATGTCTGAATCAAACCAATTACTGGGATTGCAATCAGAGGTAGTAGTTGAATGAATGTTCCCATTTGGCGTACCCAGATGGGCCAATAAGCGTAACTTTTGTCATCAAACCACCGAAATATCCGACTGTAGTTTCCATTTTGAAATGATGTGATGGCAAGTACCTATCAAAAGCAAAAATACAAAAATTATTTATTTTATTTGTGCACGCATACTGTTAATTGTAATATAGAGTGACATGAACAAGATGTTTACCAGTAGGCTTATTGGACTGATAACATTCCAACTGAACGCTACTACATTAGACAACCATTTTTGACTAAATTTATCTGGTGTCATTAGAACAACTAGTTCATCAGCACTGTAAGGTTTACCTGAAATAAAGAAATTCTAATGATGGTTTGGAACCAAACAGTACAGACAGGGCAGTGCCACATACATCAACTAGGCTGCGGATCTCACAGGGGCACAGTACAGACCTTTAAAGGCCGTAACCAAAGTTACTCACTAAGTTTAATTTCAGTAAGTGGATGTGTGATAAATACTGTTAAATATAGATTACAATTAAATGACTGTCCTAACCAGTTTTTAGGATCGCACAAATTCTTATTACTAGTGATAATTGTGAGAAAATAATTTTACTAGTATCAATGTGATGGTTTTTTTTGTTTTTTTTTTGTAAAAAAAACATCACTTTTTCAGTATACTGTTGTGTAAAGTGTAGGGTTTCATATATATAGCATAAAATTTCATAATGTATTTCATAAGTGAATTTTCTCACCTCTTACAATAAATAATACCATGATTTGAACTACATAAATAATCATTATCCACCAGGCTGAACCGACGCAGAAATCCATGAAATAGACTACAAATATCCCTATCTGTAATGACAAAATTATGCATTAGCATACATAATGCACCTTATAATGGATTATTGTATATTCATTAGGCTAGTGGTTAATGTGTTTGAAGAACTATTTAATTCATGAAACAGTTCAGTTTGCATTCTGGGTTACATTGGGAATCTTGTAATTGAAATGGTGATGTCTTACCTCTGTCGTAAATGGTAAGCCAAGAGCGAATCCCATTACGCATGAGACAAAAGTGATGGTAGTTTCCCACGTTCGCATCACAGATGGTTTAATGGCAATGATGCATTCAATAACACACCGCCATATTGCCAACTAGTAAGTAACCATTGCATGAGAAAAAAAACGTGAAGAAAAAAGCAGGATAAAAATCAACATAAAAAACATCAACTAACCTGTTGTGCAAAACCAAAGCTTATGAGTGTAAGATACATCAGGACTGACCAAAATGGAGATATTGTATTGCCACCTAGATTGGCCAAGGCAGCAGGAAATAACTCTGTAGCTAACCGAAACACTTGATAATTCGAATGTTGTTTCAAATCTGTGTTGATGTTGATCATTTCTTCACCAAGCAATAAATTATTGGACCATTGATGGCGGATGGGAGGATCGGGATCGGGATTAGGAGCAAGAAATAGCATGTTGCGTTCAGTTTCTGCAAATGTATCAAATTAAATTATTAATGGTATGATAAATGCATTTGAGTGACTATTCCACAGGGATTTTGTAAGAACAACCTGAAGTTTTGCAAGCATATAAAAAATTCAGTAGTCTTACTTGTTAGCTGTAATTTTAAAGTTCTTGCATTTGTAGTGAAACTGATTATTACAATTAGTTTCTTGTCATTGCATAAAAGCTATGCTACTGCTAGATATTTGGTGCAGCGGATTGCCACAGATCTAATACTGTACACTGAAGTTAGATTGAGAAATAACTGTAAAATCTCAATTTTATCATAAAATCGCTTGAATATTCATTGTTTCAGTCTAATTCTAGAGCATACAAAGTATTGGAGTGTTGAAATAGGTGCTTTGAATTGAACCAGGGCACCTACTACCTTCAAGTTTATAATTCAGCCCTCAGACTTTAATTTAGTAATGATGATGAGGATGATGGAATAAGCTTTTATGATGCAGGATAAAATGGGAGAAACCCCAAAAAATCTGCTCCAGTGGTGTTAGACCCCAAATTGCAGTGTTGAATCCTTTCACTTACCAAACGAAGATGCCATGTACTTGATCCGCCCTCGTTCATAACGAAAAATAATGCTGAAGCATGCGCATCCAAGAAAGGCTGCTACTAGCAAAGTGGTTAAGGTGATGAGAATGACGATGGATGAATCTCTGAAACAAAAACATATCAACTGTTAGATCATTGTAACAAATCTTATATTGCATACCCTCCACAGGAGCAAAAATTTAGTAATCTCTCAAAAATAGCCATCATTTGTCATAAACTGAGTGATGATCAGACATTTTTGTTGAGAACATATATCTGAATTCTACTTGATGAACCTGGTCGTAAACTATTATGACTTTTAAAAAGTAACTGTTTCATCTTTATCACTGAATAATATTGAAACAACTTTTGCTTTCATATCGAGAAAATACTATGGGTAGGCCTACTTTGTTCGGTACGAATTTAGAATCGACTTTGGGGAAGGGGGGAAATCACCTGAAATTTCATGACGAATAAGTCTAAACATTATATTGTTTTCGTGGCAAATCAAACTCCAAAATGAGTGTTTGATCGTTTAGACCCCAAAAATGCACAATTTAACAGTTTTTGCCACTTTTTCCATGAAAACATCCATACAGCATTGAACACATCAATGAACTAAGCACGTTCTGGGCGGGGTTTGGACCCCCTAAACCACCTCATAAATCCACCAGTGTATGGTAATTTAAAATTACGATGTATCTAATTAAGTTCACCTTTTAATGTTGTGCCTGAATCGGTTATGACTAGTGATTTGCATGAGAACAGCACCATTGATACCCCATACGAAAAACACTTCACGACCAGCAGCAATCCACGACGAACCAGATGTGAAAACTTCATACATGAGAGTTCGCATTTTGAAAATGTATTCTGTTCCAGCTTGAGCCTGGCGTAAAACTTCCACCGAAACTATGAGGAATCCAATGAGCGGGAAAATGGCAAAAGCAAAAACCACCTAGGTTCAAAAGATATAGCATTAAGCATTTTGGTTAGGATCATAACCAGAATTTCCTAACATTTTGCCAGCTAGTAAATTACCTTGCCATATGATTTAAGTCCTTTGCTGAGGCAAATGAAGACCAATAACCAAACAACTGCCAGATTGAAGACATTCTCGAACTTCAGCTCACTGAAGAGATTGGCAAACGGATGCTGGATGCTTCTTTGAAGAACTCGGTTACTGCAATTGCAATGTGATACATTAAGGTCACGTACTCATTAAGGATATTATTAATTATAAAACAAAAAAGTCACTTACTATAGATATTGTGGAACTGTAGTACGAAAGGATTCTGTTAGCGTTTGGTTGCTGCAAGTAGTGTCTGGAAGAGAAACCATATATCATAAGACTTATGCGTCAAGTTTGGACATTTACAAACAAAAATGATACTTTATTAACAATACTTACAGTAACGTCCAACAGTGAGCATACATTCTCCCCATTTAAAAATTATTCCATCCGTTATGAAGGAGTCACGAAAGTAGACAAAAAACCATGAAACTGGCACAATGCCATAAATGCCAATCAAGGTTGTGGCTACCAATGAAGCAACTCCCACACCTGTCAGCAATGCACAAATTACAAAAATATTAGTGCACGAATCAAATTAGTTGAAACAAAAATGCAGGTAATAGCTGGCTAACCCATTTTGACCGAAATTACAAAACTCGGTGTCAAGGTTTTGCGAAAAACAAATGGGAATTGAAAAATGTTTTTACCCTGAAAAACCGGTGAGATTTTCCACATGTCCATGATTCCGCATCCCATGTACTGACCCAGGGTCATGAAAAAGCTTACCATGGGAAGTCCGAATGTGATTGAAAGCATGATGAACTGAAGAATGAAAGCACCTACATATGGAAAATTGCATTTGTTATTCTCACAGGCTTTTCGATTGTGCTCAGTATATTGGGTATAGTGAAGTAATCGGAACAATAGAAATTGAAGATAAAAGTAATGACTACTGAATCAAGGATAACTTCTCTGTGATTATGACTCTAATAGACGTCCTTATAATTTATGTCGTTACACATGAAGATAGAACATACAGTAAACATCTAATATTAAAACTTATTATTTTGACAATCTTAATATCATTCCAGCCAGTACAGGTTAACAACCTCAGATCCAAAAATGAAGTTTGGACGACCAATAATGTTTTTTTTTTTTATGGTGTCATTATCTAGATTCCTGTTTTCTACTTTATTATCCAACTTTTACTGTTGGGTACTTTAACAGTAAGGCAAAATATTCAGTAAGTGGATTAGGATACTTGTTTAAAACTACCAGTAATTCGTAAGAATGGTTCAGCGTGGTTTTGGTTCGCACTATTCTGGATTTGAAGTTGTCAACCTGTTGTACTGGGTGACTTAAATAAGTCATTGTCACATGTGATTCGCCATTAGCAATTTAGTCAGGTGTGATCTCAATTACAAGTAGGCATTATTTGAAGGCTCATTTTTTCAGGAAATTCTGATACATATTTTCTATTGACTCGGTGGGTCAATTTTCAACAGCAAGAACTACTGCAACATAGGTAATTTTCTAAGGAACTTTTTTTTTGTTTAAAAAAGCTATCGTTGTTAAACTGTTCAACTGTTGTGGTTTTCACTTGACTAGTGCAAGTATAATTCTTTTTAATTTGAAAATTATTCTACTTTGGATATCTGGTGTGGTGTATCATTGCTGTTGTTGCGCTACAAAATAACCAATACGGAAGTAAAAGATATCTGATGTTAGATTCGTGAGCGGTTTCCATTTTGGCAGACAAGAGAGCTCAAAATGAACTCTTGTTTCGTTTTTTCACAGCAGTATCGAGTTAAAAAATTCTTTTTAACAGTATCATTCATTAGAAGAAAAATATTTTTGGTAACAGGAATGCAATCAGCAATTGCTTCAGTATTGCCTTACCTCCATACTGGAAACTGAGAAATGCGAAACGGCAAATGCTACCCATTCCTAGCGTACAGGACATAGCTGCCAACATGCTACATGGAAGATGAGGCCAAAATCCTACTCTTTTGCCTCTGTCTTCATCACTTTCCATGATGACAGACGGTCTGTCATCTCGATAACTGCGTTCGTTGACCGATCCAGTAGATCCACCATCGTTGTTAGAATTTCGCCTCTCGTTTCTAGTTGTTGACGTATCTCGATTCTGAACAGAAGTCGGGTTAGAAGATAAAGAAGTCAGTCTAGTTCCTAAAGGTGGTGGTAGCAAGCTACGAATGATGGGTTCTAATCTACTTTCAACACTGTTTGTCGGATGATGCAGTTCATTAGATGATGCACGATTTGAGGCGAAGCGAACGCTCCTTCGAGTCGGTTCGCTTCTTGGAAGTCTATCAACGTTACCATTATCCAGTTGAGTATGCGTACCGTCGAGCAATGGAGACGGAGGAGTCAAAGAAATTGTCACCAAAGGGTCAGAAGGCACAGCACCATTTTGATCCTGAACATTATTGTTCTGTTGAATCTGTGGCTCACTGTTTTGTTCTATGCTACTGTTTCGTTGGGCACGATAAAAGCTGTCGTTTCTCCTGAAGATTCTTCGAATGGACCGGCGGATCTCGCCACCCACGGTTTGTCTTGGAATCTCTCTATCCAACAGTCCGTTAATGGTCGGAATGGTTTCGTCGGCACGGTGCAATCGTGCCGACTGAGATCGTCTAGTTGGTCTTCGCCAACTTCTTCGACGTCGCGAAGAACGCCGAAACAGCCAATTAAGAACTCCACCTTCGTCGTCGTCGTTGAGCGGATCGGCAGTCAAGTTGACATTGGATCCGTCGATCTGAGGTGGTTCAATTTGAGTCACCTCACTTTGAAGCGAACCATCGTTGGATTCGTTGGCAACAGACAAAATACATTCGGTGTTATTGTTGATGGGCACTTTGTCTTCGATTATTTCGTCGTTCATCTTTGGCTATCCATTTGGAAACTTTTCACATAAATAGTAATTCCATACACCAACTCGTACCACAAAATCCAATGATTGGTCCTAGAATGCCCATACGTTTTAGCCTATAATTGTCTATCAGCACCTGAAACAAAATAAAAATCTATTACTTCTTATGAATTTTCTCACCAGATATAGGAATTTGAGAAGGGATAGGTATACAGGGTGTTCTTAAAAGATTGTCAAATGCATCTATTCATCTATTCCAAACAAAGCAAAAACTCCATATAAAGATGGGTTTGGAAATGCTAACCCTTCCGCATTATAAGTACGACATAAAAGAAACCTATGAAATAACTTTATATTAAATTACATAATGAAAAAACATGCCAACAGATTAAGAGTATGTATTTTGAAATTACTGTCAGATTAAACGAGCTTTTATCATGGATATAGCGTGTTCCTAAAAAAAACAAACACTACACAGGGTGTTCCTAAAAGGTCTAGTCAAATTTTAACACAGATGTCATGTATCAAATCAAAGCAAAAAAAAAAAATCCATATAAACATGGGTCTGGCATTGCTAATCCTTTTGAGATAATACGTTGAAGTCATGCAAATTCATTAACATTTTGTTTAAAGATCGCTGTATGTATGCAAATGAGTAAGAATTCCTGGACCATGTTTATATGGACTTTTTTGCTTTGGTTTGAAACCGAGCATCTTAGATAGAAATTTGACTAGACTTTTTAGAAACACCCTGTATAAACCTGTTGTGCCATTACATGTACCGGTACCAATACAATTTCAACATTTAAAAAATAAATACACTCACATACACGGAGTATCTGCATTGAACAGCTTTAACCATCAATCATTTCCATGATTACTGATAAGTACTTTTTGAATGATATAATGATTAATAAGCTGTTATAATTACAAAATAAAGAACAGCACATAAGAGCAACCAAGGAATATGTCACCAAGATTATAATGACGTTTCGTTAATTAACAATGTTAAATGACATACAAGGTGATGCATGACCAAAAACTGTCATGCATTTACCGCAGTTTTTCCCTGTTGCTAATCGACATTTCCTCTCACAAATCGAACAACTGGCATTTGTCACTCTACCGTGTAACTTGTCCTTCATTTGAAGTGAACCAGTGACTCACCTTCTTACAAAAATATGAAATGTGATATGACTTATTTAAAGCGAAAAATCAATGGGTTGTTCACTCCTTTTGGGTCACTTTCGCAGTAGTTTTTCTTTTGTATTGATTAATTGACAAAGTGAGGTTCTTGTTATTGTCATATTTCAAGGGACAACGACTTTTACCAAAGGTTCTTCTACTGTATTTCGAGTTTGCGTTTAATTTGTTTTTGTTTGTTTTTTTTTTTATGGAAGTTTTCACATTGGATTTTTGAGTGAATTCTCTCTAAATTGCTATAATTCTTCGACATTTCACAGTGATATAAGGAAGTTCATTGTTATTGTTCCTTAAGAAAAAAAAACTTAACCAAAATTTTTTTTGTTGAGACAAAAGTAATTCTATTGTGATTTTTTTATGAGATAGTTTCGAACACCAAGCCTGAAACTTTCACTCACTCTTTGTTTTTGTTTGGGTACATTTTATTCGTAACCACAAAGCAAACCATTTTTAAGTAAGTTCAAGACGTTTTAGAAACAGGTCAAAATATTAGTCGTGCAGAAATTAGATGCTAAAGAAACATAAAAAAAAAACCAATCAGATCGGTTAATTGTTTTTTTTTTTTTGTATTTTCTTTCTGTTAACCTATGTTCCAAAGGGTGAGTACCGTGTAAAAGTCGCAAAGGTACCTTGTAAAAATTATACTCACTCGTATAAAAGTCGAATTTATTGGACCATTTTTATACTCTTTATATTAGCTTCACTAGTGAGTGAGCGAGCTGGAAATTGAAATTATATTGTCATCTAGTCGTTTATGAGGATATTCTGTATAGTCCAATGTACCAAAAAAACATAAAACAAGACCTGCTTTCTTCCTTGCTAAGTCCTCAGTATACATACAGACCGTATAAATCCATTGCAAAACAAAATCGCATATATAAATAAATAAATAAATAAATAAATCGAAATTTGAATTCAAATATGAATTCAAAAATGGAATTACTGTCCTCAAAACTCGCATAATTCAAATATCGAATTACTCTACGATCGCATTAATTTAAATTCGCATAAATCGACACGTCAAAAATGGAATTACTCAAAACATGCATAAATTGAATATCGAATTACTCAAAGATTGCACAAATTTTAATTCGCATAAATGATGAATCGAAACATGCATAAATTAGAAATGTTTTTTTCCATTATGTATGTAGACACAATATATGTATATATGACATCTTGACAAGACAGTATATAAAGACTATGCTTGCATTACAAAAACCGTGCTTTTTGTAATTCACGGTGCTTGGTTTAATTTATGCGATCGACTATGACATGAATACTACGTTTGGGGGACTGAAATTCATGCTTTGAGTACAAAATTTAAGCAACAGAAAGCCCAATTGATGTATAAACCAATAAGAATAAAACAAACAAAACTCATAGACAAGGTGTTGTTTACACAAGATGTTGGAGAAACTTCAAAACCTCAACTGTATAACTGTATTTGTGCGATATTACATTACTATCTACATGAATGTTGCGTGTACTAAGTACAATACCTAAGGCTGCAAAAAAAGGAAAGGTCGATTTTTACATGAGATATATGAAAAAAAATGCGAATTGTTTGTATAACATAATATACAAACAATATTTCGAGACTAGTTCTTACGATTTTGCGTAACTGAGTTGAATTTGTTTCAACTATTCTTCTTGATAATTAAATACCAGTAAGCGTCACAACGGTGTTGTAATAAGACATAACATCGCTATAAACCATTCCTGGCGTCAACAGGTTTTTATCTTTTATATGTTGGCCGATTGTCAAGCATTGTCACAGATAGATTAATGTTGCAGATTACACCGAGGAAATTGATATAGAATGTTAGATAAGTGTTTTGGATCAGCTGACACCAAAAACAGAGATTGGAATACGAACCATGAATTTTGTTTTGGTGCGAACGAAATATTTCGTTGTATATATATAAACAAACTCTCATGCCCTTGAATAAATATTATTCACTCACAAAAAATAATTCTATGAACAAATTCATGTGTGTTTACCTCACACAAGATCTTTCACATGACCTTTCTGTTCCTCGAGAACATATGTACAGTACAATCGCACTGTATTTTTCAATTTGCATTCAATGCACAACTGAACTTGAGATCAATTTGAGTTACATGAATGTTTTATTCGAATTTGCCCTGTTTGGAGTCATCATTCCTAGAAAGACTACTTATTCACTTTGTGGCATTTATTTGAAACATTAAAAAAAATTGGAATAGGTGTGTATATGGATGATTCAAGGTTGCCTGAAAAAGTCAACTACAGAAAGACTACAGTAACTTTTTTTATTGCAATTTTTTATTGCGTTAGTAGGGAAACGTAATGCACAAACTAACAGCTGTTGTTAGTTTGCTATATACAAAATACACGGAAATAATAATAAAAAAAATTTGATGATGATGCACCATAGCTTTTTGAGATTATAATCTAGCAATTATAAAAACAAAAACTGTTAAACTTTTAATTTCCACATCCAGTAGGGTCTACTAATTTAAGGGGCTGGTGTAAAAGGGTGTAACATTTTTGTCAAAAACTGACCTAGAAGCATTTTCGAATGTGTTAAGTTAAAGTCTACCTTCTTAACGCTTAATTTTGAGCAAACCAATAATATGTGCAAAGATATTAGTGTAAGAAGTGTGAAGCAGCCTATACACAGCAAGGTAAGTTCAGATCTTTAAACGCGTTTTCCTCGAAATTGTAAAAATGTTACTCACCAGGCCTTTCAATTTATTTCACTTGAAATACAAGGATTCTTTAATTTTATGCGATATTGTGCGGTGGTGCACCGGTGACTGAACACAGACGTTTTGTTATAGGAATTTACATATTAAGTTATTGGACTGTATGTGATTTTCAATTTATGTGAGGTTTGCATAGAAACCTTCACGTAAATCAATCAAAGACTTGTTTACCGTTTGCCTTAATTGATTCTGTGTTCTATTCTTGACTGTGCACAATGTGTAATGCTTTGTTAATTCAATTAATACGAATATGTCGTATAAATGCTGGATAACAAAGTTTCTGCATGGATCGTAAATAAGAAGTTGCGTAATATGGAAACTTCCCTTAATTAATCATAACCTATGTGCCAACGATGTTACTAAATTCGAATGTAAAACACTGCAGTTGGTAGTGTCATCGATGTCAGCTATTTCAAAATAACATAGTGTGCAAGTACACTGTACTGTACATATAATTTTAACTATGCTTAAAATAGGTGTGAGGTGTGACAGCCTTCATTCAATATGGGAAATCCGGAATACATAAAAGTATGTAACGAGTTGTGGAACACATTAATTATACAGGGTGTTGTGTTCCCTAAAAGATCTAGTCAAATTTTAACCACAAATCAAGACAAATTATCAAGACCAAGCAAACAACTTATACATAGGTCTGGTAATGCTTCCTGCTGAGCAGGGGCGGAGCGCACCGTCTAACCAAGGAGGGGAGGACAAAACACTGTTTGCTATTTAAAACAGCATTATAGAAAAATACGATATATCAGGAACTATTTATTTTACAGGGGGAAGGGTCGCTTTCCCTTCTCTCCCCCCCCCCCCCCGCTCTGCCT
>JAQIWH010005585.1:0-14366 GCA_034695005.1 Cryptops parisi | reverse complement strand
CCTAAGAGATACGATTCAAAAGTGAATCGCAAAATTGTAGGGACCGACAAAACTAGCCGAATACACCAAACTGAATCGCGAGAGCTACATTACTTTAAAAGTTAAGCAAAAATAAGATCAGCATTGCAGAGAAGTGAACAACATTGCATAAAAGCACACAGGGCCACTGATTGCCTACTGTGTGAAAGCAGAGAATGAAGATCTACGGTAACGACAGGAAAGGGAATGTTGCACATCCCTGTAAGTATAAGAAACCCATCAGATGTTTACTAGAGCACATGGTACAGTACTGTACTGTTAGCACTAAACAAAGTAGGCCTGCCATTTATACTCCGGAATTAAGATCAAAACAACGCCAACTGTAGTAAATTATTCAGTGAAGGACCTGTGGGTGGGTAGCGCAAATAAAGGATATTGTTGTCTTTACGACACAGTTGGTATTCATTTATGTACAGTTTGTTTACGTATGTTTTTGTATGTATGTATAATATTGAAGTCCAAAAGAAAACCAACACAAATAAAACTGTTTAAATTGATTAAATAAACCAAATATAAGACCGGTAATGCGTGAACCTTCATAAAACTTCTCATCAACACGGATGAACAAACGCTACCCGTGAATTCGGGGGCTTCGTTTGCTTTTCTGCAATCAGGTCAGCTTCTCTGCAATGCTAATCTTAATCTTGTCATAACTTTTAAAATTATGTAACTATCGGGATTCTGTTTGGTGTATTCGGTTAGTTTTATTGTTCTTACAACTTTGACTCTTGCAATTTTAATAAACTTAAACGCAAGAGTCAAGATCATTTTCGTTAGCGCCATTGGATCAGCCAGAGTTGGCTCTCACTTTTAGTATACCAATCTTTATTATTTTACGATTAATACTTTCGGTGTTAATTGGTCTTAAACAAACTTTTAGACCACCTTATAGGATTGAATTATTAAGTTTGATAATCACATTTGTCTGACTAGAGAACATAGCTAGAAATTGAATATCTTTTTAACGTGTTTCGTGAACGAATGACGCGAAATGTTTCAAACACAAGTGTTTCAAATAAGGAAAATAAAACTTTGATGCACTTGCATCAAAGTTTTGATGTAAGTGCTTCAAAACTGATGTAAGTGCATCACGTTGTTCCACAGTGTAAATAACAAAGATGGGACTAAAAAAGCTGCTAAATCCAAAATGCATCAGAATAATTCTGAAATTGGTTAGTTCATGATAGTGAACTGCATGATGGAGAACGTTTACTGTACACATAATTTATATACAGTATATGGTTGGGTACGTTTTCATACCAATGAATTTGCAACATGAGTTTAAACACAGGGTTTAATTCCCTATTCATTCCCCCCCCCCCCGTGGTTAAAATACCAACACGGGGTTTAGTTCTTATTTTTTGTGACAAAACGAAAATAAATAATACTATAACAATAAGTAAACTAATTTATTTCTATTTCTATGTTTTCATAACACTATACAAAATTTAAATTAATTAATGATTTGCCTGCATATTTAATATAATAAAAACTAAGGTGAACAAAACAAAAAACTTACCCTAGGTAACTGACGGGGTGGATTCTCTTTTATTGTCAACGTTTCACCTTCCTATTTTTGAAGGCTTGGTCACGGCCAAAAAACACTTTAAAACATAACAAAAACACAAACTAAAACAACACAGGACAACACACCATCCAATTTCCATCCCGCGTTCAAATTAAAATTGTTGCAATTTGCAATGGCTATTCCTTCCCTAATATAATAGATAGAGACAAGAGATGGCATGATAGGGAAATTAAGGAAGGAATAGCCATTGCAAGTTGCAACAATTTTAATTTGAACGCGGGATGGAAATTGGATGGTATTTGGGGGAAGTCGGTTTAGCAAAAAGTTAGATATAAAGTAGGGGTGAGGTCGCGTGGAGGGGGGGGGGTTGGAGGAGGGAAGGTTTTTTTGAAATTAGATGGTATTCATTGTTGAGGAGTTTCTGGTCAGTTGGGGTTTTTGTGTGTTGTCCTGTGTTGTTTTGGTTGTGTTTTTGGTATGTTTTAAAGTGTTTTTTGGCCGTGACCAAACCTTCAGAAATAGGAAGGTAAATAAAAGTTAATCCACCCGGTCAGTTACCTAGGATAAGCTTTTTGTTTTGTTTACCTTACTTTTTGTTTCATTATGTATTTGAGGGTGGGGAAATTAAAGTTGTTGTTTAACCTTGTTTTAATTAAAGAAAGACTGGTTAATTTCTTGAAATGAATTTTGAAATATCAATTGTATAACTTAATATTAATATAAATTAATAATATTAAATAAAAACTATTTTTTATTATTATGCAAGCATGTAATGAACTTCTGCAAATGAACTTGTCATGAAGACCTCAAATTGACGCCTAACAGCAGCTAAATGACATAACTACATGCATGCATGCTTAAAAATCATTTTAATGTACTTGTTTTTAAATAGAATTGAAACAACAAAAAATTTATTGAACAATTAGTTTGCACTAATTGTTTGACAATTACACGCGTTTTTGAATAAAAATTTTATTAATACAAATTTATAATTATTTTATTTATTTATTCTTTAAACGTTTTGCCACCCGATGGCGCGACAGGTATTGAACTTTATTCACGTAAGAATCCCATTCTGTCCGTAACCTAACGTCTAAAATCTAAAGCAAGGCCAGATTCCCTACTATTGAACTCATTCAAGGTTGATTTTTCTGACGATGGGAAGTTTGCGATGACATTGATGTATTTTAATCGGTGAATTGGTTATGTTTGACCCTTTGAATTAAAGTAAAGAATTCACATAAAAAATGACGACGCTTCACGGAACAGCTAGCTTAATAGAAGAATTGGACAGTAAGCATTACAAAAAGAAGTTTCAATTCTATACTACTTATCGTGGTTATGACTTCTGTTATTTTTCTAATTTAAAATTAACAAAAACTTTTTCCACAGAGAAATTGATGGTGCTGTTACGAGATGGACGTACTCTTATAGGTTACTTACGCAGTATCGATCAATTTGGTAAGCATATTTTTTAAATAATGACAACAGCTATAGCTTTCGTACTCAAATCGTTCTATTCTGTGCTCGGCGAAGTTATGTGACGTCATCTTAGCTACTACTGTTCCATTGTAGTTATCGTGACGTCACCTAACTGTAAGCTGTACTGAATAGCAAATCATGTTCAAATCTCATTTTTATAACATTTGTAATCAAGTTTCATTATCAAATTTTAAACGATATAATAGTTCATATTATAATTTGTGTTTTGTAGCCAATTTAGTTCTGCATCGAACTATTGAACGGATCCACGTCGGGCAGCAATACGGTGACATTCCTCGGGGAGTGTTCGTTGTTCGTGGAGAAAATGTCGTCTTGCTAGGAGAAATTGTATGTAATTTTGAATTAATTTTAAAATTGAGGAGTTGGGTGGAAAATTTCTTTTAATCTTAAAATTTGAAGTTTTGACTCTTTTTTTTCTCAAAACTACATTTCTTGAGTTAACGCCGTTATTTTATCCAATTACATTACGTCATATAATTCAATACAGCAAATTCAATGTCGCGTAATCATGAATGAATCTCGTAGGATGCGATGAGGGAAAATGACATACCTCTCAAACAAGTGAGCATCGACGAAATTCTCGAGGCCCAACGCGTAGAACAGGAGGCGCGTCAAGAGCAGGAAAGGATTCGTAACAAGGCTCTCAAAGAACGCGGTTTGAATTTCCACGCCGATGTCAATCAAGATGATTTTTAAGATCACGGACGTTTGGCATTCTTTCGTCAACTTAACCTGCCAAAAAAAAATTATTTTTTTTCTAATTTGTTAAAAAACTTCAAAATGAAGTGACACATTCTTATTCATTTTATTTTATTTTTATTTAATTTATAAAATTTATTTTCTTCCAAATACTCGTAAAAAAAACAACCAAACATGAGTTGGTTCAACGACATTTGTTATCATTTATCATTATTCAGCATTTCCCTTATTATACATTTTCATGCGTTTTTATAGTTTGTTGAACTGTTGAACACAACATGTAAGTAATGTACATGATTTTTATTTTGCTATTATCGTGTAATAAAACGCTTTCATTTATCATGTTTGTATTTTTCTTCCACTGTTGGCTAGTTTAGGAAAAATATCGTTAACATAAATGGAATATCTTGACGATGGTGTTGTTTTTTACCTAACTTAGTGTCTGTGGATGTAGATACCACGTTAGGTTAGTTAGAAAATGCAACAACATTAAAATATTTCATTTATCTCAACGGTATTTTTCCTAAACTCCGCCCACCAACCTAAAATAAAGGTTCACCAAAAAAAATAAAATCTAAACTGGTAACATACCCATAGACACCATAGCTAGACAATTTAGGGTAAACTTTGGTTTTAAGTTGGTGGGCGGAGTTTAGGTAAAATATCGTTAACATAAATGGAATATTTTAATGCTGTTGTTGTTTTGACCTAACCTAGTGCTATGGGTGTAGATACCAGGTTGGATTAATTAGAAAATACAACAACGTTAAAATATTTCCATTTATGTGAACGATATTTTACCTAAATTTTGCCTACCAACCTAAAACCGAAGTTTACCCAGTTTAGGTTTGTCAACTACTAAATTAAGCATGTTTATCATGCAAACCCAGTATTTCTTAATCATCATTATTATTATTAGTCATACAGCTTATAGTTAATTAAAAATACTATGGTAATCATGTATCTTTATATTTATATATATTTTAAATTTTAACAATGCAGTGTTACTTGTTTTTGTTTTTAACCAGTTATATATCACATGTTGAAAATTTGAAAGAAATTTGAACTGTTTATTTTTTGTATATCTGATTTTTGTTATTAATAGAGAAATTTTTTGTCAATTAAGGACACTTGATGACAATTAATTGTCTCGATGTATAGCATAGGTGACAACACGGCCAACAAATTTACTGGTGAGTTGAAAAACAAAAACAACTTCTAATTATTATATGTTACGTTTCAAAAAATTTGATGTTTCGAAATAATTAGTTGAAAACATTTATTTAAAATTGATTTCTATTTTAATTATTATTTTCACAAATTTATAGATGGCGAAGAATGCACAGGTATATTTTTCTTTTCGTGATTTGGTGTTTATGGATTTCAAGTACTCATGAATACCTGCAAAACGTATATCGACGGTCCAATTCACGTCGAGCAGCGAGAAACGTATTTCAGAACGAATTAAAGAAACCGTTTATCATTCCTCGATCGATTCCAAATTATAAGTCGTTGAGGAAGCGTTACCAATCGTCATCGCCTTTGAATTATGAGCGCCAAAGGTTTTTATCGCCCGTCGATGACGATGCCATACTCGATTATGAAAGTTACGGTGATCCCAATGTGGACGTGTTACGCGAACAAAAGTTGCTGGATAATAGTCCGTTAGAATATCAGGAACAATATGATGAAGTACGTTGTTTGATGTTTTTATTTAATTATGGGTTATCTGACATGGGTTTGGAAACCTGGTTAGGTTGTTAAACAAAATTGTACCTAACTGATTTGTTAAATACATTTTTGCTAAACTTGTATCCACATGAGGCACCCTCAAACTGGTGGCTGGTGCTTAACACATAAGTACCAATTTTACCATCAATAATTGTTTTTTATTATTTATGTGGAATTAAAGTGAAATTTTTATTTCGTCAAGACTCGTGCGAGAGCCGCATCGCAAAATGGTGGCAGTCTACCATCGTATGATGATAGTTATTCGTACGTTGTGCCACGAGGCAAGTACGTCGATCAGTTGCAATACGACGAGGGCGAGTCCGTCGGACTACACAAGAGACAGGAAAGTGCACCATCGACTGAGAAACCGATTGAGAAAAAGCCAGGTAGATGCATTTTGAAAAATTTTTGTATATAACATAAAATGGACTGATATACATGAGGAGTTGGGTGGAATAACGGCGTAACTTCCAAAAAAAAATGTAATTTTGAGAAATAGGGCAAAAACTTCAAATTCAAGATTAGAAAAAATTTTCTGTCAAAAAGTGCGAATTATAGGCAACCCAATGTTTCTATGCTATAAACTGGTCTGAAACTATTCAATATAGGCATTTTAAGGAATAAAGACGTTAAGTGGATTTAATCTTTTAAGTAGATTTACGCCATTTCTCCATCCAACTCCTCGATTAGACTATAAAAACCAGCAAATCGAAGTTTGCGTAACTCTGTGTAAATGATATTTCTTCGTACATCATTTGATTTCATTTTCATTTATTTATTTATTTATTTATATTTCTCTTCATATTTAAGTTACCAAGTTTGAGTGGCCCGATTTCGAACCGAGTCCACCGGCCGTGAAGATGGGTAATACGGATATCAACGCCTTTAGTCCGTCGATTCACCGAGTTTTACGAAAGTTTTACTACGCAGTGTTGGTGATCATCATGAACATCAAAGATGACCACAGGAAGAAGAAGTTGTTTACGGTTTTGCATCAAGAGTTGGGTTACGTTGTGGATCAAGTATTGGAACACAGAGTAGGTGGTAAGATGATGAAACAACACACGACAACTTTTACGATGTGAAACTTGGAAACTATATGAACAAAGTTTCTAGTCAACTCAACGGACGTGATCGACAGTAACGAAATCCTCCAGAAAATGGCGTCGGTGATGGCGCACAACGAACGACATTACGTTCACGACGCTATCCTACCCCTCATCAATGCCGATCCTGCGGGAAAATGTGCATCGTTGGTGAACGTGATTCGGTTGCAGGTCAGTCCTACGCTCACCATCGTCGTCAATCGCGGACCTTTGAATCGCCCGCCGGAGGATTTTTGGACCAAATTCGATTGTCCCGTCTATTTTGAATT
Organism: Cryptops parisi; assembly: GCA_034695005.1. Classification (NCBI taxonomy): domain Eukaryota; kingdom Metazoa; phylum Arthropoda; class Chilopoda; order Scolopendromorpha; family Cryptopidae; genus Cryptops; species Cryptops parisi. Next base: position 7,491 of record JAQIWH010005585.1, on the reverse strand, counting down.
TTCACAGAGAAATGGTATTTCAACGGTGTCTGGTGATTTCATAAATAAGTTGCTATGATGATTAATTTTATTTTTTTTGGTAACTAACTGTAGTTGTTCCGTACGATGACGATGACGGAGTGGACATTTCTCCACCGCTGATCGTGAGTCAAAACAACTCGGAAATTCACGTCTTGCTTCGCGGAACTCACATGTACAATGGTAAAGAATTGCTCGGCAACGACGATCTGGCCATGTTTTACAAGTGTACCGTTCTGAAAATCCGGTCCGTCCCGGACGAGAAGGAGAAAAGTTGCTATTTCAACGAGTTCAACGACCAGTTTATGAAATTTTTCAAAGAATACGTCGAAGCCGAAAAGGTATAATATTATTTATTATCCAATTCCTAATTTTTATTTTTTTCTTCTATATATGGTAATAAATAAAAATTTTCAAAAAAACCCTTTATCAATAAGATTACAGGTGTTAATTTCGTGGATTTAAAAACGAAGCTGAGCGACGAAATCTCAACGAAAACGAAACGCCAGACCAAACAAGAAATGGATAAAACGGTTACGAAATTTCTGAACATGATTTCGTGTGAGTTACCGTTTAATGCTTAAACTTATATGATGATAATTTTGTACATAAGAATATTTTTTTATATATATATATATATATATATTATTAAAAAAAGTAAGCTTTCACTAGTTAATTAACTAATAAATAAATAAATAATTGAATTGTAGAAAAATAAATATTATACTTTTGAAATTTTTTATTCCAACCTAGCTGCTGCTCAGCATAGTTCTTACAAGGCTTTTGTAAGTGGATTATTCTTAGTTAATATTTTTTGTTTAGTTAACTAACATTCGATAGGTCACAAATTTGTTATGTGTATTTTGATGTTACGGAAACATTCGTCTTTAACCTCAGTCTAGGCTTTTATTGCGTAGGATTATATGAGCGTATTTAATTGTTGATGTTCAATTGTTCATAAATAAATAAGAGTTCTAAGTTACGTTACCTACCCAACTTATAACTCTATGCTTTACAAGTACATAACACAGTTTGCGATTTCAAACGTAATGCAAAATAAAATTGTCAAATGTGAAATTAATCTAAAATTTTTTAAAACATATTTGCAGGGCTGGGTCTCATTAATGTCGATGTCCCAACAGAAGTTATTAGCGTTAGGTTGTTTAATAAGTTTTTCATTGGCCATGACCATCTTCGCTGGAGTGTACATTTTGAAGGTACACGGTTTTTATTTTCGATTTATTTATATACAGTGCAGTTATTTTTTTGTACTTATATGATGTGTTACAAGCTACAGTAATAATCATTTATCATTGTGTAATATATATATATTTTTAATTTCTAATATTATGAAAAATATTTTTTTTTTATATAGTTAAAAAGATGGGGAAAGGGCCGATCATGTCGAAATCGATGTCCGTCATCGTCACGTTCCGATTCTTCATACCGTTTCAATCAGGACCCGTTTAGCATCACATCGTCAACATCTCTTTTATGCGATAAACATTAAGGTGAAATACAATAAAAGTAAGTTATAAAAAAGTACAATTAGGCTATAAGCTGTACTTCCATTATTTTTTTTTAAATATGATATTCATTGATTCACTTGTACTTGCATTTTCACGATGCACTGGACATTTTTTTGTATACGACTTTTGTAAGTGATAGTGTAAAAATCATTTTTTTTCCATACATGTATTGTGTATTAATGTCATATCTTACTATAATTTATGAAACGTATAATAATTATGTAATTATGGAAATTATATATTTTTCTTTCAATCAATTTTTGTCTATTCATTTATTACTACTACGTATAATTTACCAAAACAAATATGGAATTTTTTATCTACCCTGGCAATGGATATTAAACGTGCATTCTATAGAATGCCTAAGCATTGTATAGAATGCTACGTCTGCTTTAAGCAATGTATGAAATTAGCATTAAAATAGATAATTTAACAAAAATTTAGGTTTGGTTCAAACTTTATTTTTTAGAAGAGATGATGTAAACTAACTTCAACTAAAGAGTTGTATACAAGGTGTTTGTTTATTTCATACTTTGCAAGAAAAAATTGGAAATTTTATTAAGTTACTTTTAAAATTCTGTAGAACTTTATACATCGCTTTTATGCATAAATTCGGTATTTAAGTTGGTAATACTAATTAATCGTCAACATCGTTGCAAAATTATTCAAATGGTACATTACATATTAAAAAATATGGTATTTAATATTTTTATATAAAAGACATTGCTATATTTTATGTTAATCATTTTTTTATACATATTAGCTTCACTTGTGAGTGAGTGAGAGCTGGGAATTGAAGGTATACTGCCATCTACAGTCGTTTAAGAGAGACTACTGTATAGTACAATGTAAAAAAATCGCAATGATAAAAAATTGCAAAAATTAAAAAATATTATGTAGGTACATACAGTATATCTGTATATGACAGTATATAAAGAGTATATTACCATTTTTTAATGTACATGTACTTGTTATTTTTTGTGTATGCATAAACAGTAGATTATGGATTCTATTTCAAAATAACTAGTTTCTCTTATATTTTATATCAGATAACACTTTGCACGATTGAATATTATAATTTCAACACACTTTCACTTCATTTATATATGTAACAAAAAAAATATGAAACTACTATACAGTGTGTTACAAAAAAAAGTAACACACAAACCGAGAAACCATGTAATAAGACACGGCTACCCGAGCACGGATTTTCTTGGAGCATCTGCTTGCAGATCACAAGACCTTGTTTCCTGTCATTTACTGTAGGTCAGGGAAATTTTGTACCACATGTTCATGTACAGATGTCTACATTCATATTAATTATTTTATTCCCGAAAAACATAGTAATTAGTGACATATGAATGAAATAGGTTCTTAGATCATTTTTATATTTTTTCTCAAGTTGTTTTTGCAAATTGCGGTATTGTCTCGAGTTGCTGGTGTAATTCACATAATCTTTATGAAAAGTGGTTATTTTTTATTATTATAAATAAATAATAATTGGCACCTTTATTTTTTTTAAGTGTTAATGTTTTGCAATAAAAGAAAAGGTTGTGACATAAATTGTATAAGAAATGGCATTTTCACTAATACAAAGGGTGTGTAGGTGGTGGTAAAAGAAAAATTGAGAACACTTGCTGGTTGGAATTATCACGATTATGATTTACTATTTTTTAGCTTGAACCCGTTGAAAAATCAACGAATGCTCTATTTGAAATTTAAACGTATACCACCCAGACGCAACAATACAGAGATGGCGCGAGAATTACATGTTAATTCAAAAATAACATTCATTGTTGCATTTATTGTTTAAACTTTTAAATTACTCATCAACCAATCAGCCATCGAAAACAAAGTCACTTTTGGGTTTTATTTAGTAAGATTAATTTTTTAATATGAATAAATAGGATTTTTTTTTATCGTGTTAGTGTGATTTTTGTGTGTATTTAAAAATGTATTAAATTGGAGCCATTTAAGAAAGAGAAGTGAATGAAACCAGTAAACATAACAGGATCTTTTTCTATGAAAATTTTTGTATTGGAGATCATTGAAATGGAGCTGCATTTTATTATATTTAAAGAAATTATTAATTATTAATTATAATATTATATTATATTATATTAACTTTAAGTATATATAAAGTATATATATTTTTTTACAATATATAAAAAATATTGTATTACATTAATATATATGCATTAATATATGTATGTAATACATTGTATCACATACATATATATAATACATTATATTTTATGTATTAATTAAAAATTACATATAAAATATTTGCAAAAAAATAATAAACATAAAAACAAAATAAATCATATTAATATATATCTTACTGGGAATGTATAGAATTCACGCATTCTATACAATGCCCAGATTTTTTATTCAAAGTGATCTAAAGAGTTTTATACAAGATGTTTTACACTTTGCCAAAAGTGGTTAGGCATTGTATAGAATGGCTAGATTCCATACATTGCCGATAACACATAAAAATAAAGTTAAAATAGAGTAAAAAAATAAAATTAAATAAATACAGAAAAACATGGTATAAATTATTGCAATTAAAACCACTAATATCAATTAAATTAATTAAAACAATAATAAAAATGGAACAAAATAATACCTAAAACATTATTAAAAACGTTATATTTATAATAATAGTTTTTTTTTAAAAAAATTGATACGATAAAAATGTTATTATTAAATTTAAAATTTTTTATGATTAACAAAATTTTATAATATAATATAATATAATATATATGTAAGTAAAGAAATGATACAATATTGGTCTCATTTTTTTGTAATTAGTATAATCATAGACAATGTGTATAATTCAAGCATTTGTATAAATGCTTAGCTGTTTTAGCAACATATGAAATACAGTGGAATCCGGTTATTGTGATCACTTTGATAACAATTTAATTTTGATAACAATAACCGACTGATAGCATTAATACAATAAATGACGCCACGGTTATCTTCGTGTCAATGATGTTTATCTAATATCAACTTTTATATTTAATTTTGAATATTTCACATTTTTCAATAATATTTCAAAATATTACTGAATAAAAAGACTCATTTTACAAAAAAGATCGCTGTTGCTGTCACGACAGCACTATCGCCACAAAAACTATCGTCGTGTAAACTCGCCTTTAAAATTCGTGGACAAAATCGCGCTACGCATAGCATTTCACTCAACAGAACATTACAACGCGACACATCTGCGCATGCGCATATAGATTGTAAAAAATAAAAATAAACAACTAAAAAATAATCTCGGCACACTTCTCTTTCAACTCCACACGCAGAAGACATCATGTTGCTGCATGTTGCAGGTTGTGTTCTTTTAGGCTAAAAGAACAGATAATAAGAAAAACACAACACGAATCCGACATGCCGGACTTTGCAACAAGTTGACGTTTGGGTGAAAAAAAAAGAAAAGTTCGTGATGCGATGTTAAAAATCGGTGATAACGATCTCTTGCGTGGGCGTCTGTCGATTATTGCAACTTTGATGGGCATCAAGGTTGATGAGGATAATAATAACAACAACAACAGCGATGGTGATGATGATGACGATGATGATGATGGTGGTAGCAGACGAAAAACTTTTGGGGTGATTGACTGAGTTTGGAGAAGAAGAAGAAAGAATGAAAAGTCTTGGTCCACTAAGGCTGGTGGTGGCTACTTGACAGAGGTGAGCATAGTTAACTATATATATTTATATATATATATATATTTATGTACGTATATAAAAACAAAGTGTGGGCGAGGAGTTCGAAGAACTCTGTTTATGATGGTGATGTTTTAAAAGTTGCTGCTGCTTTTGTTGTTTGTATTATTTTTTTTTCAAGTTGTTATAAGCAGTTATAATATTTGTTATGTAAAGTTAGTATTGTGTTGCAATCACCTATTTGTGAATGTGTTAAGCAGATTTACATGAAAAAAACAAAACAAAAACAAAGTACATTGTGAAAAACAAACAAAAAACAAGTGGTGTACAAGTTTGTCAAGTTGGACATTTGCAGGTAAAGTATGCACATCGTCTGTCAGAATTTAATAGTCGTATTGGTAATAGCATGGAATTGTAACTTATAGTAATATAACTATGTTCCATACACGTATACACATAGTTATTGGTGTAAATGACAACTATATATATATATTATTATTACTTTTGTTTGTGGATGGGAATGTATACTGTACAGTATATGTTACACACAATGTAACATAGATACAGTGTATATAATCCAGGAATTGTAATACAATGTCAAGCCACCTTTGACAAACTATGAAACGCAGTGGAATCGGGTGATTATGATCACTTTCAAACTGATGCTTCTTGATAACAATAACCAGCTAATGACATTCAAGTATGGATCAAAAAACATTACTGTAAACAGTGTTTTGGGACTGACTAATGGAAAAAAACAATTGCCGATTGATTACGTTATCTGTCATTATAATAACCGGATTCTTGTATAGAACTGTTTAGGTTAGGTTAGTTAACAACATTTTCTCCAAGAAACACGTTTAAGCCTAAATTTAATCCTAATTTAATCCTTTTCTTAAACAACTTCTCAAGTTATGTACTTATTATTTCATTTGTGTTTTGTTTTTTTATACATGTTGAGAACGAACAAATAAAAAACAAATGCTATCATTTCATACATTGCCTAAACCAGGTTTAGCATTGTATACAATGTCTGGATTATATAGTAACCACTAACCTGTAACATATGTATATTATAATATAATCCAATCACATACAATAGTTATACGTCATGTAATAGTGTGCATCGATGGATACGTACAATGATGTAACATACACTTTTGTTGCATGTTATAGCATGTTCAGGATGGTGATAAGTACCACAAGGTGAAATATTGTAATGTAGGCCTACGATAACATTAACATTGATGTACAAGAACTTGCACACTACTGTAGAATAAATTTGTACAATAATATAATACAATACAATATTTCGAGTTTACATTACAATCTTTATAAATATATGTACATAACATAGTGACATTTTTTATGAGACTGTACCGTGATAACAGGTCCTATGAAGTTTTGAGTTTACATTACAGGAAACAAGTAACTTTTTGTTATAATAACTGTTTTTTCCAGATATTGATTAGTCTATATCCAGTGGAATCCGGACATTATAATCACGGATAATGTTATCATGATCAGTCGGTCTCAAAAAAAAATTTGTTTTACTCTTCTTTTATTCATTGTTTATCAGCCGGTTATTGTTATCAAAAAAACACTTGTCCCAAAGTGATCATAATAACCGAATCCACTGTACGAGTAAACTTACATGTTTCATGAAACTAAAAACCTATGTATATGAATCGTTTCACGGCACGTTAATTTCAACTAAATGATGATATTTTATTAATGTTACTAAAATCTACACCTTACGATGAACATCGCTTTTCAGTTCATAACTTCGATTTTGGCTGATTTAATACAATTTTTTAATGTTTCAAGTCTGCCACTAATCTTAAATGAATGACGTACGTACACACAAGGTTCGAATATCTAATATTTATTTCGCTCAATGCCTATAATTATGTATGTACATAGGTTCGCCAACAGGGAAATCGTAATCTGTGCTATACGGTAATGGAACCAAATTTGCATAACTGCACGAAGCTGATGATGGTAATGATGATGCTAAAAGAAAACGGAAATAACATCTTCAACAAAAAACAAAACAAAAACTACCAAGCAAACTGGGTTAAAAGCATACGAAAGTTATTAGCAAAACGAGGAAGCATATATAGTTATTAATTTCATAACCTTATTGGCTCACCTTACACAAATTTATAAGGCACACTTTGCATGCCGCATGATATACCGAACCAGAGTGTCATAGGGATCCTGCTATTTTTTATATATGTATATGTGTGTGTGTGTGTGTATG
>JAQIWH010005584.1:0-14367 GCA_034695005.1 Cryptops parisi | reverse complement strand
TACGTATTTGTCTCAAGGTTTCACCCTCTCTTGCAATGTTTATTTTTCTCGTGATTATTAGCGAATGTGTACTACTGTACTATGGATATTATTTTTAAAATGGTCGTATTTATAGTTCCGTTTTCCGAGAAATTCGAGTTGATTTTCTTGGAATATGTTTTTCTATTCGCAGAAAAAATAAGTTGAAGATAACGAGAAAAAAAATTGTTGATTTCATGTTAAACTACTACTACGTTTCTCGGTGGTATTTAGTTCATGATGTGTTTACCTTGGCACAAAGTTTATCGGACCATTGATAAAAGATTGAGACGGAAAACCTCAATATTATTGAAATAATGTTAAAAGTAAAATTATCTCTTCATTCACATGCTATCGTCGTAGACAAAGTCCAAACGTTTTGCTGTTTGTCAAATGTGATCAACAACAGCCGCTGTGGTATCTCGTATCATGCAAATAAGAGGAAACTATTTATACAGTACACTGGTAAATATAACGCGATTAAGATAGGTTCTGTAAATAAACAGTTCTATTGATGTTTTCCATTCACTTATTTTTGTAGAATTAAAACTGTTAAACAATGTTGTACAACATTGTTATACGATTTGTAAAACAGCAAGTGGCATGTTATTTGAGTATTGCAACAATTCAAATGGTTTTAAGCGGACGACTTAATTATTATTATAAACTACAAATAAATTTTGTGATTGGGATGAAACGACATGGAGCCTAATTAAACCCATTTTAGAGTCACGGTACTTTACAACATTTGTTGTTTGTAAAGCTTTCCGGAATCCACAGATAGATACCATGACAGGGCTGGGTTAATTATGATTACAGAATCGTAAATTTTTTATTACAAAGGAAGACTAATAGATTTGCATGATTTTAAGTTTTTCTGCAGTGTAATTTATCAAATTACTTTTGCGTAATCAATCGTAAAAACATACAGTACCGTACTTGAAAAAAAAATACATAGCCCACTTGAAACATTAATTTTGCGATACTGTATCAATTTCGTTACATAATTATGTATTTTTCATATTAGATTCGTGCTTGGCACGATGAGTCCTTAACATTTGCAATTGTAATTGCGAGTTCGCTTATCCGCGATAAGACCTTTTTTTCCAACAACGCCAGTGTAAACAAAAACTTGGCGAATTTGGGTGGGGGTGTACAAAGTACGTGTTTATTAGATTTATAATAAAAAAACGTTAATCATGGATAATTTCTTTATAATTTTCCCGGATCGAGCCTAACTTTGGTATCATGTTTCGTGAAAATCGGTCCATTCGTTTTTGCGTCATGCACGCACATTCAGACAGACGCCCAATACTTTGACATCGTTTTATAACGTTAAAAATTGTTCCGATTTATTTTGTAAAATTTTTTTTTTTTGACGTGGTTTTTTTTTTCCTCTTTAGATTTAATCGTACGAATGATCGCTTTTTGTTGTACTTAAAGGATTAAGTCAGGTTTCTTTGGTTTGTCTTGTTTGTGGACGTGAAACTTCTTTTTCTTTCTTGTTGTATTCACCATTTGTTTGGTGTCGCCACATTCTTCGTGAATGAGGTCACGGTTTTCACTAGTAAAAGAAGGCGACCCCAAACACGATGAATATGGCAATAATAATTAATAGCGAATGAGGATACTTCCCTCTATTCTCAACTCCTATTATAATTATGACAGAGAAGAGAAGAAAAAAAAAGTGATACGAAAATGAGGAAGGAAGGGTGAATAGAGAGTTGTGTGTTGATAGTTTGAATATTGAAAAACAATAATAGGATAGAAGAATGGGGGAGAACATACAAATAGAGTAAACGAGTGAAGAGCAAGTTTTCAATTGCCTATCTTTTTTTTTGGAACTTAATTGTTTTTATATTTAGCCCTTTTGTTGTTTTTTGTTGTTTTTTGTTTTGCTCTCTTTTCTTCTCTTCGCTAATTGCTTCTTTAGTTTAAAAAATTTGTTTCGTCAAAAGGCTTTAATGGAAGCTTCTTGTTAAACACTATAGGAAGCATTTTCAACTGTAATCAGTGCAGCAGTTTCTTTATTTATATATGTAGTTTTTTTTTTTTTCATCATCTTTACTCTTTGACTTTTTTTTTGTGTGTCATTATTGGTTTTTCTTTTCTACGAAAAATCTTTGCTGAATAGGTTGGCATTTTTATTTTTATTTTTTTGTCTTTTGTCTCATCCAGTCGTCATGAGGGACAAAAGGAAATTGTCTTTTTGGTCGCTAAGATTGCTTCAGCATCTTCACTTCCCTTGACTAATCTGCGAGTAATAGACCTTTCCAATGTCGTTTGCGACAGTAATCGACGTTAACACTTTGCTTCCCCAAAATTCAGTGTCAACTCTTTTTCTTTATTATATCACTACTTTAATACTCATCATTGAACTTGAAGAGTGTCGAGGTTGTTCGTCTTGCTGCGCTATTTTTTTCAGTCAAGTGACAACAACTCATTTCAACCATGAAGGTTACTTTTTTTTTACAACATTTTATTTTTAAATTTAGCTTTCAAACTTAAAAGTATTGAGGTGCACATGTTCGAAATATGTAGAATTACAAAAAAAAAAGTTTCGTGGAATTTTTATTTTTACTAGAAATTGTACTTAAAAGGTTGTTTTCATCTTTTACATTGCAGTGATTTGTCTTTCAGAGTTGCTTAGGTATAAAAGTTATGGAAGTGGTTTATCTCGTCTTTGAATCAGAAGATGGCATAAGTTGATTAGTTATTTCATTAAAATAATTGCTGTAAATACTTTGTTTTGTAACTTTATAGACGGATAGAGTTCGTGTTTCCTGTAATTTAGGAGGGATAAGTTGTTGTGTTGTTTTGTTGTTTTTATTTTATTTCCCTTGGAGGGACATACATATATTTTTTTGATAAGTGTAGTAGTGTATAACTAAGAGAGAAAGAAACAACGTAATAATATACAAACTATCTACCTTAACTAAAACTTTATCTGGTCCGGTGATAAGTCACCACTGTATTTTAATTACATAGTATAAATTCGTCTGTCCCGTCGCTATTAAGAAAATGTTGCTATTTTTTAAGCAACTTTTATGTCTAGCTTTGTTGTTTTTTTTCTTTCTCTACTATCTTCAAAGCTCCATATTAAACGAGCTAATTATATTTTTAAAGGATTGTTGACAGGGAAACATTAAAAATTTGTCAGGTCAGTCTCTTAAAACTGGTTTTGTAAAATTACAGTACGTTGAATCGAAACGCATTTTTAGAGAAGAAGATATAGTGTACAGATACAATGTTACATACAGTGTAATCAATTAGACTGATAGTTATTCTTTATTTCGCAATTCAATCGGGATCAAGTAGATTATAATCACTACGTCTAACTGTAGTTAATTTGGTTAGACTGTATACTAATTTGTCAAAAGTTAATAAATAAAATAAAGTATTATATATATTTTTATTATAATGAACTCGACTATAGGTAGTCCTCAATTTATGCGAAAAACTGGTATATATGGAAATTTTTATAAAATTATAGCGGAAATTTAAGCTTGAGCTTTTGTATCATTTACGTAACAGACGTGGTGAAACAAAAGGGGCAAAACTTCCACAACTTTGGCCCCACTGCACAAAATCGCATAATATCGACTTTTTTCGCATATAACCAGCATCTGGGAAAATGTATCTTGTTGCATAATAGCGAAATCTTCTTAAATGGAACTCGCATAAATCGAGGACTTGTATTGTTTTTTTAAAGTTTATTTTGCGTCGAGTGGGGTGTTTTCAGTTGACATTTGATTGAGAATGTATACAGTACCGGTACATATTCATATGAAAGCGTATCTGCTTAGGGTTCTCTAGAATTATTCTTTGAACAATCTATAGTATTTCATATAATAATGTTTTACATATAATATACATGCAGTAAAAACAAACTTTTGGAATCGTTACTTTTCTACCAGATTGGTCGTATTATTATCAATTATAATAATTTTGTAATATGTCAATTGGATCGTCTTAAACCATAGTAAACTAACTTTTTACACTTTTAATTAATGCAAGACATGATCTAGTCGTAAACTAAGAATTATATCACTGGACCAATTAGAGAGAGTTACACGGCACTATGAATCAATAGGAATACCGTTCAACCCTATGGAAAAACCATTTTGAAAATTGTTTCTTCAAATTTAAGTTCTTTGACTTAGTTCAGTATGGTTTAAGACTATCCGATTATAAGATGCATGATTAGTTTGATTTGTGTAATCAATACCATAAATAACAACCACCCAGCACGTTATAAAGAGTAGGAGTTTAAAAACACCACGTGTAGGAGAAGCAGCGACGAGAGTGTAGACCCAAGTTTGCCATTTATCGATTTGTCAGCGCGTTTTGTGTCCCGCGAAAGGGGATATCAACAGGCGTTTTCCGGTTGATAAAAAGTTTTTGAAAATAAAAGTGGACAGCGTCGTTTCGGTGTTTATCGTTTTTCCCCCCCAAAAAATTGGGTTGGAGTTTCGTCTCCGGATCATCATCATCATCATCATCATCGTGGTCATTATTTGAGTCAGTAAAGGTAGGGAGGGGGTAGTAGTGAACGATAATCGAGCGACAGGAAATAGCGACAGGGCGTCGTAATTGAGAGATTTCGTAAAGGAGAGGAGGTGGAGGAGGACTGTTCTAGTTTTTCCCGAGTTTTATACCTCCGCGAAGGAGCCCAAAGAGACAAGCAGCGGAGCAACTCGAGAGAAGACAGAAGAGCGGTGGTGGTGGTGTAGTTTAAGGAGCAGCCCGAGGCCCATCTACACTGTGGCGCCCCTAATGAGCTTTGGTGTAGTAGCCGCGGGGAACCACTCCACTACGACGACGACGAGCCAGGCAGCGCGGGAAGAAGATAGAACGAAGGAAGAAGAAGAAGAGTGAAGGGAGCCGTTTTCCAAGACACAGCAAGAAAGAGAGGAAGGAAAAAGGGAACGCGCTCCTTTTTGCTCCTGCTCCTACTCCCGAACATCTCACTGTTGCTGCCCTGGGTGCATGCTCTGTTGGCGTCGCTACACTTATCACCACCACCGGGGCAGTGGCAACAACTATTACTTGTACAACAGTGCTATTTGAGAGATGGCCCGAGCCAGCAGCGGATTGTTGTTGTTGTTACTCCCACTACTACTGCTACGTTGCGTGCTGCAACTGACACACACGTCAAGGTGAGATCCAAGTGTGTGTCTGTGTACGGAGCAGCAAGCGTTGTTGTGTTTTGTTGTTGCTCCTCTCGCACATCCGTGGCGCATATCGGAGGCGGAGCTTAGTTTAATTTGGAACAGCCCGTCCGTCCCAGGCCCAGAGTTGGTGGTGGTGGTGGTGGTGGTAGAAGTTGTTGTGGTGATAGGATAACGAAACACAACATCCAACCAACCGATTTTTTTTTTGGTATTTGCTTTTTGTGGATATTCGTTTTGTCACTTTTTTTTTTCTTCGATGCGTCGGTAATTTATTCGGCGTGTTGGAGAGTTGTTATGAGAAGAATCTACCCGTGGTGGTGGTGGTGGTCTTCATCAGGTGCGAAGTGCTGGTCAAAAGAGAGTCCATGCCGTCAGGGGTGAGTCACAACTATTCCCACCCACACACCACCCACGCCGCCTACGTTAGTGGTAGCGCACGACTGCAACAGTTGGGAAGAATGAAGAAGTTTGCCAAGTTCAAACATTCCAACGGTGGTGTAACCAACAACAATAATAACAACAACAACAACGGTAGCAGCAACAACAACAATAATAATAATAATTATCATGGTGTGCACCATCTTCACCACCATCATAATCATCATGAAGACGAAGAAGAGGAGGAGGTGGATGTGGAGGATGATGATGTCGTCGTCAAAAGGGAGGAGGAAGATGACGACGATGACGTGATGATGGCAACAGGTAAAAAAAATGTGGTCTATCCCCGTTGTTTTTTTAATAACAACACGCGGTGACAATACTATTGCATAGCCTGTTAAAACTCAAACTGACGCCTACGTTTAAAATATTCGATCGAATTGCTTCAACACGCGAACTGATGATTAGCTTTTTTTTTCTGTCTCTTGTACGTATATTATTGTACGTTTTTTTTTTGTGTCTTGTTGGTATTTGTTTTTTTGTTTTTTGTTTTTTTATATTTTGGACTTGGTGTGAGCGGCGCGCCAAAAGGTTAGTTTGGACCTCATCCACACATGTTTCGAAGGGTGGCTGGGTAGGTAGTTTTTTTGTTGTTGTTGTGGTTATTGCGTGGGTGGTGGAGAATGGGTCACACTGTAACGTTGTCTAGGTCCAATTGGACGATAATGCCATTGTCGGGTCGTTTGTTGAGGTCTCATAATCGATGCAAGCTAGAAAAAAGCTATAAAAGGAAGCGTTTTGAGAGCTTCGGTGACACAGGCTTGCATGCCGTTTAACTTGCTGGCTAATATAGAAACACGCAGCTTTCGAACCAGGAATAGAAAAGCATTGCGGAATGACATAGGAAAAGAAAAAAAAATGTTGGATTATCAGTTTATTTTTAACGAAAAAAAAAAAGGTGTGCAAGGTCGCTGTTGTTTGAGATAACTTCCATTTCGGTGTATCGATTTTTCACCGATTTTTTTTTTCTTTGCGAGGAAATTTCCCATAGCACGTGTGTCAAATGTTAGAAAGTTCAGGGCTGAAAGCTTAATATAACACAATGGTTTTGGTATTTTGTTGGTAGTCGTTTCGACTAAGCGTGTGAATTGTTGGGTTCGGGTTGAGTACGGTAGTTGATCTGTTTTTCATGGATAAATAAATAGTGGAAATTATGATCTTCAAAAACTTAATTGAAGGTCCTGATGTAAAAGAGTGTTAAGTAACATTTTGGTAATTTTGAAGAAAAAGCGTTTAAAGATCTGAACTTGGCTTGCTGTCTATGGGCTACTTTACACTTTTTGCATTAATATCTTTGCACACGTTGTTGTTTTGCTCAGAATTAGGCGTTAGGAAGGTGGAATTTCACTTAACATGTTCGAAAATGCTTCTAGGTCATTTTTGACAAAAATGTTACTTAACAACCTTTTACACCAGCCTCTTCAATTACGATCTATCTATGCTTAACTACTACATATATCTGGAAGAATTTTCGGTTTCTTCAACTTTCACATATTCGTTCGTATTTCGAATGTCATTTTGCTTTCTCCGTTTTACGCTTTGTCGGGCAATAGAAAAGCGTTTCAATTTTATTTTTTATTCGCTCTAATAACTGTTTCATGGGTAATCATTGTCTCTGTCTGCTTCATTCTCAAACCCGACATCATTAGGTCTTCAGTGGATATATCCTGTCATTAAGCATACTAGTCGCCCTCACTCTACATCATCATCATCATGACCAATGCATAATAATTTCATTCAGCATTACTCGGAACCAAGTTTTTGTTCTTAGTAATATTAAAAACCTACCCTGAGCATTAATCATTCTTGTTTTTCAATATGAGCTCCATGATTTGTTCTATGTAATTTCTACCAATGATAATATAAGCCTACTTTTTTTTTTTAATTAGATATATTTTTTTCAGCTATTACAGAATATTTCAAGACGTTTATTTTTTTTAAGTAAGCTTAATTGTGATATTGTGGGAGTGTATTTTTAGAAGTTAATGGGTAGTATAATTAATTTTAATTAAATTTGTTTTAGCGCTTCAATTAGTAGTCGGTATTAACACGTTTGTGTTAAAAAATTGGTTTCTTAGAAAAGTTTGTTTGATGACTTGAAGGTTTATTATGATTTAGCTTTATTGAGTCGTGCATGGGATTTAATAAGATGAATATTAAAAACCTGTTTTCATATTATTTTTTTTTGTCGTCACTGAGTTTTTTTTAACTCCCTTTCATTAGTTGTTTGGTGTTCTAATCTAAACGATTGAAGTTAGTCAAAAGAAAAGCATTTTTGGAATACGAAATTTTTCCAGTAGTCATTGTTAACCTTGACCCATTTAGTGTTAAGATACAATAGAAGTCGGTCGATGGTACTCGATTATCACCACCAAAATCCTGTTTGATAACAAAAGAAGCGAGATTTCTAGAACTTGAGAGCGATAATCGCCCGAAACTGATTTTTCCACCTTTCTATTAACGTAACCTTGCATAGTTGATTCAGTTTATTATACAATTTTGATTTCCTTCAAATTTTTTTTTCCCGTTTGAGTATTAATTTGTGTAGTTTTCTTCTTCAATGTTCTCATTTAAAAAGTAGTTTAGTTGGAATTACCTAAATAAATCTATTAATTCGATTTTATGTACTATGAAGGTTTCAGATGCCTTTTGCTTGTGTTATTTTAATTAATTTAGTTTGACCTGCTTAAATAACTTTTATTAATACGAATTCATATAGTATGGAGACTCAGTATAATGGTCGTTTGTTATATGTTAGTTTAGATGTTGGATTTACTAAAGGTCGTTCTCGTTGGTATCAATTAGTTGTCATTTGAAGTTTTATACTTTATCGTAAATACTTTGAATAAATGCTTAAACTACTGTACGATACTTGAAATTGTCATAGATGTTTACAGTAAGCTTTCTGGAGAATACATTTTACAGTGGTAAGCATTGAGAATGTTGTTACGAGTACGGTATATCAAAGGTGTCTTAGCTTCATCATATATAACTAACATATACACTAAATGAGGTTATATAATCTATGGTTATATAGTCTATAATTATGTACATAATTTGATATTAATGAGTATATGAACTAACTGCTATACTTCATGTCATCAAAATTTACTTAGTTGAAAAGACGTGTACATTTGTAGAATTGAATGGAGTTGAGGTTAATCGATTTTGCATCTATCAAAAATTAAGCTTATTAATGACTTCAATAATGCATATGGAGTGGAAGGTTTATTTTAAATCTTTTATTGAGCAACCTCAACATCAACTTCAATAATTCAGTAATAATATTTAGTTAAATCTATTCGTTTAAAAGTTTATCATGTTTGAAGTTTTGCGCGGTGCCTAATATTTTGGGCTTTAAAGTTGATTAGTTTGAAAGTTGAAAAGTAGTGGTCAGTGGAAGAGGACAGCTGAAGAAATTAGATTTTTAGCTGTTGTAAAAAGGTTATGGGGGGAAAAGCGAGAGGATAAAAAAAAATGTCATCGTTTCGAATGTCCTGAACTGGGTGTAGGGTCCCAGGAAGGAGACCATCATAGACCATTAGCTTAGGGTTGCGACCCCGAAGAGGAAGAAGAAGTTTAGAACCCACGGTTCTTCTTACACTCCCTCTTTTAGAAAATGGCCAGCCACTGAAAAACACAAGGCAAAAGAAAGAAACAAAAGTTTTTGGTGTTGCAGAATAAAGAAGAGGGGGGAAAAAACAAAGAGAGGAGAGTTGAGAGAAAAAAAACAAGGACCAATGAGAGGAGGTGGGGATATGTACGAAAGTGTAGTGGATATAAAATTAGACGAAAATGACAGAGGGAGAAAATTAAAGGAAAAAAATAGAAGAGGTTGTGTGTGGACGAGAAAATGGAGTTGATGTCACGAGGAAGATAGAGAAGTAGTGTAGTAGAAAAGGAGGAGGAGGATGATGAAAGAGACAGGAGGAAGTTAAAGATAAATGCAAGCAGCAGCTCCCATCATTACCAAAGCCGAGGAGCGTCCAAAATCCGTTTCTTTGGGAAATTTTTTGGGTGGACAATTAAACTTAATGTACTTCGCATTAACCCAGTTTTTTTTTATTATAAAGTACTCTACTGTATACTTGTAGAGAATCACAATTACGAGTGAGATATGGATTTGATTATAGGCTTACTGTTTTTTCATAAGTAATTTTGAAATATTGCAAGTAGTTTACGACGAGCGACCATTTCGTCGGTGCTCGTCTAAGAGCTATAACATTATGCTTTATTATGCATAATATGTAAATTCACATGCAAAATTTTCTCATAGCTTGTAATGGGATCGTAAATTGAAAAAATTCGCTTCCATGGGAATTTTTAAGACTTTTGTGTCATTATTATTATTAATAACCCATGGTTTAAGTTGTTGCACATTGCATAGGCTTTCTTTTGACTTGTAAATTGATATAAAAATACGGTTTGGATTAATTCAAGTTGGTGTTTTTTTCTCTTAACCGATATGGTAATTTAAATTCATAGATGAGATTGTTATGATATTAGGATGAATTGGATGAGTAACTTTATTATGCATAATATGCAAATCTACACGTGAAATTTTCCCATAGCTTGTAACGGAATCTTGTATTGAAGAGGTTCGCTTCAATGGGAATTTTACAAATCTTTATGGTGTTTTTATAACTCATGGTTAAGTTGTTATATATTGCGCAAATTTACGTTTCAGTTGTAAATTTATAACGAAATTTACAACTGAAAAATTTGTCTTTGTTAAGGATTGATTCAGAGTAGTCTTAAGTTTTTTTCATTACCGGTAACCGAAATGGTAAATTCATATTCACAGATGGGATTGTCTAATTTTGGAATTGCATGAAAAATGTTCGGCCTAAGCTGCATGGTGCTAATTATCTTCAGTGTTATGTTTTTCCCGTTCTCTTATAGGTGTGTGAATGTGAGGTGTAATGGTATAAAGTAGGCTTTTCCCGTCTTGTGCGGTACACGTAATGAATTATGGTTGCACGTAGTAATACTTCATGTTGGCATGCAAGAATAAATAGGGGGTTTACGCCTAGCATTTTATTGTTTTCTACCCCCTAGTTTACCTAGGGCCAATTTCATTTCGACGATATTTATTGAACAAATTTCCCCAACTTTACAACCCGTGATGGGGTCGGTATATCCTTGGACACAAACACACACACACACACACAAAAAATAAACCGACAGTACTGTCGGCATTATCTTAGAGCTCATCTGCGAACGACTTTTTCGCCCATAGTTTTTACTTTTAATGACGCTATGTGGAAAACCTGAACTTTTTTTAACAGTTTCCTTCTGACTTTTTCAGTTGTTAATTTTCGTTGTTGGGTTGTTAGCCACTCTAACGATTACCTCTGCTGGGTTATCTTCTTTTATCTTGGGCCACATTTCGGGGTCGGTCGGTTGACTGTTGGCAGAGAACGCCGCAGGTCCTAGGGAGTCTTTGGAAACAAGGGGACCCCTCAAAGAGGGAAGAAAAAAAATTCACAATCCCCCACTCTTTGGAAATTTACAAGGGAAGGCAATTGCCGAGACAGGTGAGTTTTATTTCAGGTGTCTCCCACCTCCCTCTTGGGCTGGAAACAGGATTCGCTAATCACACAGTAAATTCTTGGGACCTCCTAAATTCAAGACTAGCATCTTATCCGACACTTTTTTCCAGAAAAGAAAAAAAAATACAGAGTAGAGGAAAAAATATTCTGAGGGAGAGAAAATAAGGTGGAGACCCCCACATACATAACAACCGTTCCCTTGAATTTGGGTTTTATTACAGGCGTTAATCCTATTTTAGGCGTACGGTCTTCTTTGAAAGCCAAATTCTCTCCCAACCCAGGCAGTTTGAGGTTTTTCTTGTGATAGGAAGTAAGATTAAGATTTTTGGAAAGGAAAAAGAGTGTTGAGAAGTTTAAACATAGTTAGAAGTTGGTTTGCTCAAGAAGGTGTTTGCCAATAATGTTCACTATCGCTGTAAAGTTCTATATAAGCTTTTTAAAACAGGCGTGTTTATCAGGGTAGGAAAATCTTATACTGATAAAGCTTTTTGTTTTACTTTGGAATTGAACGTTTAATAAACAACCATAAGCTTCAGCTTCTGATAACTAAAACCAATCGTTGAGCTACACGTAAAAAAACTTAATAAAAAGCATGATAATTCTGCATCTGCAAGAGTGTTATAGAAATACGTAAAGAACAGTGTCTTCTACAGAAGTTAAATAACTTTACAAATTTGTTTTAAGTCGTCATCTGTAAATACCAATGTGCATTTTCATTTGGTTGAGATTACGTAGAATAATTTCATTTTCATGAATTCTTGGAACTTGGGAATATTTCAAAGTTTTTTAAACTTTTATCATTGCAAAGTTTGGTTTACTTTATTGAAACTTTATGCAATGCTTAGGTGGCATTTAAAAAGGATGTATCGTTCGTCTAATATTCTATTAGAAGTTCTTGGAACTTTCCTAAGACAGTGTGCTGAAACACAGAAGTCATTGCAAGAAGCTATAGCAAGTAGCTCGGTACAAGAGAAGTTAGCTTTTTTATAGTGGTGGGTGTATGGAGTAGAATAGGCAATGATGATTTTTAGTGTGTTGAGTCATTCAGTGTGCCTGGATATTTCATTGCAAGTTGTGTTGGTTGCCTTCCCTAGAAGAAGTTTTGCTTGCCCTCAAGAATTTACTCCTCGGGCGATGACCTTGGATAAGGGGGATAATAATAGGGGGAGAGGCACGGAGGGGGATAAATTTAGAGGCAGGAAGCCAATGCTAATGCTTCTTGACTTGAGCGTAAAATATTCCAAGGGACATGTTCAAATGAACGCCTTCTTAGCCGAAGTGGCAGGTTGCTAAATGATGGCACTTTCAAAAGAAACTACTAGCCTCAGTAAAAAAGAAGAAAATTTTGGGGAGGTGCAGCCTCGGACTTCACTGGAGATGACTTTTCTTTGAAAGTAAACAAATTTTTAAGCGGAATTGAGAAACAAGCATTCTCAGCAGCATTTGGTGACGTGTGGTAGTAGTAGACTGGTGTAAGAGTATAGGTATTTTTTTTCTATCTGGTGAGTTTCTTTTTGAAAATGTTATTTTTTAAAACTACTTTTGAGTTGTAAATCGTTGTTTATTTGACGTGCAAAATTGAGAAGAAAAATGAGATGAGTCAGCTGAAATGCAATGGTCGTGAAATGTAAGTTGTTTTTTTTTCCTTTCGTAATTGGTACCGCATCTTAAAATATAGTTTAACGATAAAGCTCGGTAAGGTTTCAGTTCAGGAACGTTTCTTATAATAGACATTGTGGAAAGTTTTTTGGTATATTGGAATATCAAATACCGGGTACTGTCACTCAACTAGAGGTGGAGTCAACTTGAGATTAAAAGTTACTATGAAAAATTCTTGAAGCCATTTTTTCTTAGTTTTATTTTGTGCGCTTTTTTATGGTTTTTCATATCGGCGCTATTACGTTACCATAGGCATGAACTAAAGAGATCCATCACATGTATCTCTTTAGTCTATGCTAGTACTGCATGTATGGGAACATGCAAAATTTCGTCGAAATGCTTAGCTTAACAGATTTCGGTCATTTGCCTGTATATAAATATTTGAATAATTTAAAATCGACGATATGGCATTACCATAAGCTTGTGAAGACATCATTCGAATTTTCTTGGAATTAAAAAAAGAAATCCTTTAAAAGATTCACGACCATGCAATTTAGGAATAAGCAGCCCCCCCTTTGCACGCACTTAGAAGGCAACGACATTCAAGTTAAGGATGAGACTTCCTTTTTTTTTTTTAATTTGAATTTAATTCTAACATTAACTTCATGTGTATCATCTGCTTATATAATAGTTAAGTTTGTGACTGTAATTGTTGAATCATTTTGGGAAAAGTCTCGTGGAAGATTATGCATGTACAATATTAGACTTAGATCAAATTAATTTCTGTTGACATTATGAGCGTTTTCTAATCTTATTTGATACGTGATACTAAGCGCTTTTTGAGAGTGGAGGATTTATAACATTTTTGTAGGGTCTAATTTTTGTTAATTTAAAATTAATTGAACATTTCGTTTGGTTACTAGCTGATTTGACTATTACTGAACAAATACACGTTAGGTCTGCACCAAGAGTATAGTACGCTCGTATCTATTTGTTGGAGAATTGATTAACTAACTCACTTTATATCATTGAAATTTTGAATGTTTAATTTACACGACATGAACAAATTATTTGTCTTCTTATGACCAATTCACTTGTGTCGCTACAAGCATTGTATATAGGTTTATTATTAAACAACCTTATAAAGTTAATAGCAAAGATCTATACGTCATCTAGTTCAGCAATTTGCACCGTTTGATAGTACAGTATTATAATAAATGACTACAACACTTTACGATTTAGGTTTCGATTCACATTTTTTAGTTACTTTAGTACTTAAAGGAATTTGTAGTTGTTTTTTTTATATTTTTGTGTGTTATTTTTATTCACCTCGAACCCAAGAGGGGGTAAAGTAAACTTTACGTTGTGTCTTCTTCACTCGTCGGTATTTTGGTTGTTGTTGCTTGTTGGCGAGGGTGTTATTGGGTGGCCCGTTATTGCGCTTGTTGTGTCTTAAAGAGTGGTAGTGGTAAAAGTGAAACTAGATTGGCATCCTCATCGACCGCCAAATTGTTTTCCGAGTCGTCTGGCGTGGGTGTAATTGGGCCTCATGATCGAAGTTTAAGCACTGCTGTGCTGCTTCTTTT
>JAQIWH010005583.1:0-14370 GCA_034695005.1 Cryptops parisi | reverse complement strand
CCATTAAAAAAACATAGAAACACCCCCATGGCGATCAATCGCATGCGACAAAATCGCTTAGTTTGCTACGGGCCTAAGATAACTTTTTAAAGAAGCTGCCCTGCAGGGTGCCCTTGCAAGGAGCTGTATTATGTTATGTTGGTGTGCCATTGGTAATGTAACTCACACACAATCCTTCGATGTGCTATAGCATGGAGATAGAAGGTTCTATCTCCTTGGTTATAGTCTTTGCACCAATATTATTTTGTCTTCTTTCAATTAGTATTTATTCTATTTAAATTTGAACAATATCAAAGCTCTCTCTTATTTTGGTTTGTTACACTTTTGCTGTTTGTTGAAATTTACTTTGTTTTGATTTTAAATTAATTTCAAAATATATTCTACAGTTCTGTAATTTTTTATTAGAAGTTAGATAAGTTATTTAAATTTTGATTTTTAAAGTTTTTTCAATTCCTTCATCTTTTATTCACAGTTTGT
Source organism: Cryptops parisi (assembly GCA_034695005.1). Taxonomy (NCBI): domain Eukaryota; kingdom Metazoa; phylum Arthropoda; class Chilopoda; order Scolopendromorpha; family Cryptopidae; genus Cryptops; species Cryptops parisi. The sequence continues at coordinate 13,893 of JAQIWH010005583.1, read as the reverse complement.
TTTAGGTGCCATTTTATTTTACACGAATTTGTTTTTATTTTGAAATACGTAATTTTAATTATAAACAATAATGTGTTCGATGAATAGTAAAATTGGAACACAAAGTAGAAATCTCTTTTATATTATTGATGATATCTAGTCATACCATATTATGCACCTGAAACATTTTTCGTCAAATATTTGTTTTATTTATTTTCGAAGGGGGTCAAGTCAAGTTCACTTTCCCATAGTGCCTGGAAAACAAACACCTGTACCATTGGTACAAATGGGTGGCCAATGGACCTCTGCACCGCATTATGAAATGTCATTAAATGCTGTCGAGAGAACCTCGCCTGGAATAGGGATACCAGGGCATGCCCCTGGAGCCAGACCTGGGAGTGGAGCTCCTTTGCAAGCGTCTGGTGACCATTTCTTCCCTGCATTTTGGGATGGAGAATAATCATTCGCTGGCAAAGATGAAAGATGCTGTAAAAGTCCCTTAAACCAGGCAAAGCCGCTGGCATCAATGAAATCCGGCCAGAAATGCTCAAAGTTCTGAGTAACGGAAGATTGCACTAGTTGGCACAAGTATTCAGAGTTGCCTGGCAGACCGGACGAGTTTCTTTAAACTGGCACACTGGATTGGTGGTCCCAATCTTTAAGAAAGGTGACTAGAGGGTGTGTTGCAACTATCGGGGCATCACTCTCCTCAGCCTCCCTGGGAAAGCCAATGCCAAGATTCTCCAGAGCCGGCTGACTGAAGTTGTCGTTTACCAGGATGCGCAGTGTGGATTTCGTAAAAGTCAAGAAACTACCAGCCAGCTCTTTATCCTGCATATTATCAAGAAAGCTTGGGAAGTGGCCAAACCAGTCTACATTTTGTTTGTGGACCTGGAAAAGGTCTACGACCAGGTTAACCGTGATCTGATGTAGGACGTGCTCAAGGAATACAGGGTGGATGTCCAACTTGTTGGGGCAATGTCGTCCCTGTACAAGAGCAAGAGTTGTGTCTGGGTAGGCGGGTGTACATCAGAGCTATTCGATGTGGGTACTGGACTTCGCCAAAGGTGTGTACTGTCACCCCCCTGTTCATCATAAATATGAAAAGAATCATCAGACGCAACTTAGACAATGAGAGTGTCATGATTGGAAACGTCAGTGTAAGTCACCTGCTATTTGTAGATGACCTTGCAATACTGGCATCTTCTCAGTCTGATCTACAGCACGCACTGAACAGATTTGCGCTCGAGTGTAAATCGGCCTCTATAAAAATCAACACTGCTAAGACCGAGACACTCTTTGTCTCTCGAAAACCAAAATAATGCACCCCACATGTTCGTAAGGCCTTATTGTCCCTGGTGGAAAAGTTCTAATACCTCAGGGTATCATTCCCGAGTGATGAAAAAGTAAAAAGAAAAATCAATAGATAAATCGGAGTGGCTGGTGCAGTAATGCATCAGCTGTATTGAGGAGTCATTTGTAAGCGGGAGTTAAGCAAGAAGGCAAAACTCTCCATTTTCAATTCGATATTTCGCCGATCTCACATATAGTCATGAGCTCTGAGTAATGACCAAAGAAACAAGATCACGGGTGCGAGCGGCCGAGATGAGGTTTCTTCTACGAGTTGCAGGATGCACTCTGCTCAACAAAACTGTAAAGTTCTGTAATTCGAGAAAGCCTCAAAGTCGAACCGCTAGTTCTCTGGATAGAGAGATATCATATGAGATGGCTTGGCCGTGTCTTAAGAATGCCTCGAGAAAGACAGGCTTACCGTTTTACAGGCTTAATTTAGTATATCGAGTGATGTGGGTGTTTATGCACTGAGAAGAGAGAGATGTTGAATCAAGAAACGACTTAGCAAAACGAGTGGAGCCAGCTGAGCAGATAAAAAGCCACAGTCTCCTTGGTTCGAACGTGGTAATAAAGCCTTGGTTAAGAACCAGCCAAGCAGTTATAGGCAACCGCCTGCCTAACCAAACAAGCTGAGCTAGTCTTTGGTCGCAGCAAGGAAGAACCACCAAAAGACCAGTAAGGTGTGGACCTACGGATTTCCTGACAAAAAAGTGTGCTGTCCGAGGAAACCGAACTGTTTAACAGCCTAGCAGTCTGACATTTTGCTGTACAGAAAAAGTCGTATAACAATGTGCAGATTTCTAAAATATTCCTGTGGCGACGAATAAATCAACCAATGCTTTAGAAAAGATTACCAGTCTCAAAAATAATTGTAAAAGTTACTCGTCATCCAGACAAGAAGATAGACTCCATTTTGGGTGCCCACCTTGATTGTCTGTACTTGTGGTTTTGAAAGTTTAATTTATCACAGTTGCTTAACATTGGATCTTGTTGTTAACTACCCATGTATAGAGGTACATGTACAACGATTGTAATAGTTGTTAAGGTTAGATTAAGGCTGTGAAGATTAAGGATAAAAGAGTTCTTCAGTTTTCTTTAGACATGTTTTATAACATGTCCAGCGTGTGTAACTAGTTATTAAGTGAAACTTAAGTTTTGGTTTTACATCTCACTTGGACCCATGATAGGCCTTACTCCATCAATGCATTTATTTTAGAGATAGATTTTCCCTAGCAATCCGTGTAGACTAAGTAAGTCTTTATTTTGAAAGAACTTAGTAGTAATATTTAATTTGGCTTAGGAAGCCCTCAGGGTAGTTAGCGCATTTATTGGCTACTTGAATTATTTGTTATTCGTTGTTTTCCTTTACGGGTGTGTATCCCCATGTAAATAAAACATACACTGGTAGCAGAGCTGTTATTTATTTATTAAAAAAAAATTTTGACGCTCATTTGTTACAGGTCCGTAATAGTGAGCGGTTGTCTAAGTTTGAAATCGAGGTTTTCGGTGAGCAAGAGAAGGAATTTGAAGAGAATTTGGTTTGGGACTCCAACTCAAGACTTCTCTTCATAAAGTTGTGCTGAATTTGTTCAAATTTTTCCAATCATCGCTGCCATGGACTGAGATGAGACGAGGCCGACCGAGGAAAGCTGACTTGTATCAGCAAGCGACTCTCAAGTAGAGACCTGGACTGGATGTGACCACTGCGGCCACCCCTTGTTTTCCCGCGGCCGATGAGAATGAGTGATGAGCTTCTTGAGTATGGTAGGACTGTGATCCCTTTGAGATGCTAGTTTTGATGGTTTTGCCAACCAATAGTTTAACTTGGAGGAATAAGCCAAAGGGAAAGCTAAACCATGGCCGCAGCGTCGGGCTGCGAGTTGTATGTATAGGAAATGTAGTAGTTAGATAAAATTTTTACTCGTTATTTTTTGTAGAGTGAAAAATCCATTGTTGTACAAAAAAGTTTATTTTTTTGTTGTTTGCGCTCATGACTAAGTTAATCAAGAACCATGATGTCCATAGTGTTTTGAGCTTTACTAGTAACTTGAAAATAAATTCAGCGATTAGTCAAGGAGAAAAGAAGATAACTTCTGTCATGTTTTTTGGTAGTTATTAAAGCATCCTGGTGTGCCCTTTCAAGAAAGGTTGAAGGGGTTTAAAGTACAACGAAGTGCAAAAGACGTCGATAAGGGTCTTGTGAACCAACGTCGGTAGAGTGGAATTTGCTCTTGGAATTGGGATTTTAGTATTTAGTCAGGCTTGCCTGGACGTAAATACTGCAAAGTAAGAAAATTGTACCAAAGATTTTAAGAGTTTGAACACATTGTTGACCGGGACGGATTTCTAGCATAAGAGACAGGTGAAGTAGAATTTTTGTTGAACAAAGCATTTAACTTTTGTCATGCAGACTAAGTTTTTAAGTAGTTTTAAAGTCGTGTATTTTTCTTGCTGACAGTTGGTAAAAGTATTTTTATTTCCATTAAGGGCAAGGCTCAGGCTTTCATAGTTAATTTAAACTGTGTTTGAATAAATAGTATTTACAAGCTCGTACTATAGAAATTGTGTCATTTTGTTATATTTTGAAGTATTTTCCATTCGTGGGTTTTCCTCTGTGTTTTTATGATGCAGAAAGAAACAGAAAAACCTCGAGAAAATATGTCCTTTTGGTGTCAGACCCTGAACTGAATCCACATGGCACGAGTGAGAGGCAAACCCGAGCCACTACCACCAGAGATGAACGCTCTGACCACCAGGTCACCAGACACCCCTCAAACTACACCTATGAGCATGTGGTTAACTGCTTATGCTCCTCCGTGGCGGTTTTTTTCTCTCTTCTTTTTCAGTGAATTATTTTTTAAAAAAAACATTATCCAACATTATCACTTAAGAGAGGGAATTGTAAACAAAAACATGATTGCAATCATGATTGAGATACATGGGATCAACAAAGCATACAGGTCGTCTCATGTAAATTTCTGCTTTCAACTATGCAGTTTTGATATCCACATGTTCTAACTTAAAGACAAGCTTGGCAGTTAAAGCTAAAATGATGCGCAACATGTCCATGCGTATCACGGGCGAGTACTCTCATGGTTATCTCATGATAACCACATTGTCCTTTTGAATGTAACCTCGCGCTATTAGTCTTGCCTTCAACCACTCCACAGTTTCGTCTGGGTTCATCTTCGTGTGGAAGACCCACCTGGAACCCATGGTTTTCGACTGCTTGGCAATTCAACAAGACTAGGTTTTTTTGTCATGTTAAGCTGTGATGACCCCTTCGGCCTTCTCACCATAATGTAAATAGCACTTCTGCATGCCACAGGAGAGTGTGCTTTTAACAAGGTTTTATTTAATCTTTTAGCATAACCATTCATTTGTGGCGTTAAGGCACAATATACTCGTGTTGAATACTTTTATTTCTGAATCAAATCATTGTTGATAAATTCTGTATCATTATCAGAATGTAATCTTTTAAGTAAAATTTCTCAAATACAGTACTTCTGGTGAAACCGGTATTCGGTATAATTATTTTCAAAAAACCGGTAATATCGGTATTTTTTGATATTTAAACACTACGAAACACAATGCAAGTGCGTGCAAAGACTGGTCAATTGACTTTGATCTTATTTTAGTAAAAAAATTATTTGTAATTAAAAAAGTGCACTCACTGTCTGAAGATTAACTGAGGTAAACTGAAAACAGTTACCAATACAGAATAAAAAACGACTTTGGGTATTCAAAAAATCATAAGAAATACCGGTTTTTGGTACCGTTATATACCAGTAGAGAAATCCCATTTGCAGATTCCCGCTCAGCACACGCAACAAAATGCTTAATACAGTTAGTAACCTCACTTTTAGCAGCAAGCACTTCAACTCAATACTTACACAAAAAATCGTTTATGCACGTTAAAATGGAGCATTGACTACTGACAGTTAAATAACTTAGTAGCCCACACACAGAGCAAATCAAGCTCCAAATGAGTGTTTTAAGAGTTTAGACCCACAAAATGCACAATGTAGCTGTTTGTGCCTCTTTTTTTTTCATGAAAACACCCAAATAGCATTAAACACGTCAATGAACCAAACATTGTTTTTGGAGGAGAATTTGAACTCCCTGAACCACCCCTATAAATCTGTCAGTGGTCACAAACATGTTTCTTTCTTGCACAGAAAACAAAAATACTGCATTAGTTATAAGATGACCAGTGAGACATAAGTAATCACAAAAAATAAAAACACCAAAAATAAATTGCATTATCAAAAATAGTTTTATCTATTTGTTGACAAAATATTTATACATATACACAGTAAATAAAGTAAGTGCATTGTGTTAAATTGTGGTATAGGCCTACATTAATTCAAATGTACAATCAGTCAACGGAATGTGTATCACTTCAGGACGTGTACACATCCTTTAGAGATGTGACCAACAACTTTGAGCTTAAGTCTTTAACACTAACTTTCTCCCATGAATGAAATTTTAATTTCAATAAAGGACTAACAACCAGAAAACCATTGTCAGAAAAGGAACCACTTATGCCGGTTGCTTCTATCCACACAAACACAGCTACTTGGTCAGACACAAGGAGCAAATCAAAGACACATTCAGAAAGCTTTTCATCACAGGACCCACTTTCAACAGTAAGCTGGAAAAAAAATAAACATTTTTTATAGGCAAAGAAAACAACAATATTTTAAAATTAGAGTTAAATTTCCACCTTAATATTAGGTTGTTCTAGCCCAATGACTGTTTCAAAATCTGTCAAGAAGTGAAAGTTTGAACTGATTACTGCATCCGAATTTGCTGTTTTCAGTGTCAAATATATAAAACAATATGGTCTTCCAGGGCATTTGGCCTTCTCGAGAAGAGTCTCAGTATCCTGTGCGTAGATGTTGTTGGCAAATGTACCTTTCTGTTAAAAACAGCAGTTATTCAATTATAAATGAAGTCAAAGTCTTCCATAAGAAAGTAGTAGCTATTCATTACCTGTGTAAATGTAAGATCATCACTATAAAGTGGCTTTAAACTCTTCCATTGGTACACTGCAATGCTCAATGTAACGTTTATAGTCTCAATTGAGGCATCCGAAACGACAGATACTTTAAATTTTTCATTTGACTCATAGGGAGATGCCATAAGGGGAGCAAAAAAATTTTTGGCATAATAATGTAACATTTTCCATTTTCCCCCGAATTCTGCAAAAAAAATAAAACTCTTAAAATAAAAAACAGTTCTTTTTTTCATCTAAACATTATAATACTTCCAAAAAATAATATGTAGTTGCTGCTAAATAGTATTTGCATCATTATTAATACCATCGTCAGCTATCAATAAGAACTATTTAGATAAAAAACAAAATAAATATGTCAATCATATTGATAATCTGACTTAGTAAGTTTAACTTGAATAAGCATATAATCTCTGGAGGATATGTCTAAAATTGGGCATTTTGGGCTTATAATCATGAAACTTGAAGATCTTTATACCCAAACTGTAATTTGCAGTGTTAGAGTGGCATCCATGTTAGTTAGTTAGTTATTTAGGTTTTAGAGACGCACCAACTGCCAAGCGACTTGTTATATGGCGCCCACAGAAATACAAAACCTAAAGAGCACTATACAAGTTGGTCAAGACCCGACAGCTTCAAGAACCTATTTACACAATGGATGGTACGAACGTGGTTTCCCAGCACCCCCGGAAGCGTGGGAGAATGGAGGCAGCACCTGCAAAGAGGTTCGTAAAGTGGACATTCCACCAGGACATGATGGACTGAGACCTGGATATTAAAAGCAGGACACCAAAGCGGAAACTCCTTACAAAGCAGAAACACATAAGAAAATTGCGTATGTCCTATCCGTAACCAAGCCAGGATCACCTCTTTTTTCCTGTCAGCAGAGAAAGATGTCGTCCATACTCTGACAGTATTTTTAATCACACGCAGCTTGTTGTTGTTCACCGCAGTCCATTCTTCATCCCAAGCTGAACGAATTTGCTGTTTCTGCCAAAGTTGCAAGTCCGATGGTGTAACTTGCGTTGCAAAGTAGGGCTTGTGTAGCTCAGCTTTAGCTGCAGCATCTGCGTGTTCATTGCCTCTGATGCCGATGTGGCCTGGCACCCATACAAAAACAACAGATTTTCCCAATTCCGCAAGACGATGAACAAGCCCATGGACAAGCAGAACCAACGGAAGCCGAGAATAGAAATCCCGCAAGGCCTGCAACCCACTCAAGGAGTCGGAGCAGACCAGGAACCGGCAAGCAGAGCTATGAAGGCAAAGAGATAATGACCTTGCAATTGCTACAAGTTCAGCTGAGAAAACACTGTACATGGATGGAAGACACCCACTGATGGTAAAATGGCGAGATACGCATCCAAAACCTACTCTATTGCCATCCTTCGACCCATAAACAGCTTCAAAGCAGCGATGATGATGAAGAATCTGCTCAAAGCGCCCAATGTATTCTGCAGGGCAAATAATATAATTATATAATGTAAAAGGATGTTATAAAAATTATTTTACTTTTTTTTTATTTACAAATTTACGTCCCGGGAGACATTACAGAAGAGAAAAAACATCAAATAACAAACAAAAATGAAAAAATAAAGCTATAGAGGAGTATGAACAATGTGATCAAACAATTTACACTTAAAATGATTGCACCTGGGCTGTCAGTTAATACGCAAACAAGTAAAGGGAAGCCTTCTAATATATGTAGGAAAAGATTTCTATGTAGTTAAATTATTGTAGGAAAAACGATTTGGGGAATATAAGGAAAATCAGTAGGTATTTTCAGCGTGTCGCGAGTGACAGTGCATATGCATGTCGCGAGTGTTGGGGAGCATTCACCACGTATTGGGTAAATGTAATGGATGTTGCGGATCACGAAATCCGGAACAAAAATCGAGGCATCGATGGAAAATCAGTAGTTGGGAAATCTTCATAATTTTACGTGCACGTAAAACTGAAGTCATGGATTGATAGCAAGAAAGTCCAAAAAGTAAACGAACTATGATAGTTTGTTATATGCGACTTGTAGGCGATGTAGATGAAAGCATGGTACATCACCCCAAATGGAGATTGCATATGTGATCAACGGATTTATTTTGGCTTTAAAATATGTAACTTTTTCTTTGAACCAAAAGGTATTTTGTAGCCGTTTTGTTAAATAGATATTACGGTTCAAAGTTTTAATTAGTTTTTCAATATAAAAAGAGAATTTTAATTCTTTCTGAAACCTAATGCCTAAAAATTGTATAGGTTTATTGTCGTTAACGGCAGGTGAGTTGATGGTAAGTTTATTTGTTTTAATTGAATTTAGTCTAAGACCAAAATTCGAACACCATTTAGAGATCAATCCCAAATCACTTGAGATAAAATTGTCACCGACATGACGCTCAAACTTGGGATAGCAGTAGATGACAAAATTGCCATCCACATAATTAAACAAATGTCCAGGTAGCGGGAGAGTATGTATTTGATTGATTACAAGAAAAACTTTAATCTTTAATTATGCAAACTACTTAACGTAGAAGGTAATTATTTATTTTTTATTCGACATATGACGAGACGGGTTTTTTGGATACTTGTGTAAAATATCGAGGCATTTTCTAGAACAATGGCTACCACGTTCTCCAGATATCTTTCCTATAAACTTTTGGCTGGACACGAGATTGTTGATATACCTGACATTTTCGAACGTCTTCAGTTGGTGTTAGTTTAAGCATCATCACAACTATAGAAATTAATAGTAAGTTTAATTGCGTTCGAAGGAACAATCTACAAAACCTAAACACAAAAATTACACTTAAAAGACATAAACTCATTTACACATGAACAAATTCGGTACTCGTACTGGTATATAGGTACTTTCCTGTTATAGCCGGGGCAAGTCTGATGTTGATATTTGCTTTGTAGCCTACTTGGTTTATTTTGTATAGGTTTATTTTGCTGTTTTGGTTAGGAAAAACAAAAGAAACGTATTAAATGTATGATATTGTTTTGTTTTCCTAACCTGACCTGCAAAATAAACCCATAACCAAGTACAAACAAATAGCAACTCAGACTCGCCCCGGCTCTAACATGAAAGAACCGGTATATAGAATAAAAGGTTGATTATTTGTTCGAATGTATATCTACTTGTTATTATTACAACCTTTTATTTAACTTGACTTGGTGTCTTAAACAGTCTTCAAAATGCTTCAATTGTTTTAAGTCGTCGATGTCCTTCTTAACCACGTTCCCTGTGTCGTAGGGACTTGAAATACGGTGCACGGACTAGTCACGCGTGGCAATTGAATCTATCAAAATTTCAGAAATCAATGTTGTGTCAATTCCAAGCTATTGTCATGTGAAAAGCCATTTTTCCCCAGTTGGAGTGTTGCTGATGCTGTGAACTACATCTTCGTTTCTCACAGTTCTAAATAAACATACCTATATACAGTATATCATATGTAGTTTACTACATCTCTAATATTATAGTTCAGCTGAGCACATGCTGATTGTTGAGAGTGCAAAACGCAAAATATACATGTAACAATTGGACAAACGAAGAAATGGGAAAAAGTCATCCCAAGTATTACTTGTTTAATTTTTGTGAATGTGGAGTTTGTGCTGTTACTCGAAAACCATAAATTTGTGAGAAACTAACTTTTTTGATTTATGATTTAGAATGATCGTTTTCGGCTTATGGTTTATGCCTATCAGTTGGAGTTTAAATGTTGTCGAGAGTGCACGATTTCCGTAACAAACAAACCATAGCGTAGACATCGATCATCAAACTTTGTTGTGTTGGTGGATAATAATCGGCGACATACTACTCGCCACGCATCGTTTAAAATATAACAATAAGATTTAGATGAAAATTAATTTCAAGGTCAATGAAAATAGCACCATTGGAAAGTTTCTTCATATGCAAACAATGTTTGTCTAACACATTAGTTCGTCACTTGCTTTGTTTTCATAATATTTGGATGTGTTACGTTGGGTGACTCACACTGTATATCGTATTAAAATAAGATAAGTCAAAAAATAATAAAATAGGTTTGCAATTATTTATTGTTTTAAATGGTTACAATCATATTCTCTTATTCTTCTTAGTTTTCAGAACCACAACTTTTTAAACAATCGTTTGCTTCGGCACATCGTGGACTGTTCGTATTTTTAAAGTGCGCCATGTGATGAGCACACTTATACACTATCACTGAACATTCCTTCCTTTTTTTTGCATTCAGTTTTACATTCATCGATGCAGGGTTCTTCAAGATCATCTTCGTCGACAGGTTCACAGTCAGCAGCACACTTAGAATACGTTTCATCAAGTTTTATGGATGGTTCAGTGGCTTCGACCAACACAATGACAAACAGACACAGAACAACACTGAACCTAGAATGATAAAAAAGTGAAAAAATTAAAATTACCTTGATTCAGAATTAAGCTGATGTCCGGTGATGAGTCAATGGAAAGTCGATTATCATTTTTACAGTTTAGCATTTTGATGAATGGTGCAGTTTGTAGAATAATAGGTCGAAATATTTGTTTATTTCTTCTAAAACTCAACAATTGCAAACAAAGCTAATTCTTTATCACAATAAACCGACAAACCACAACCATATTCAAGAAAGAAATAGACAAGTTACTGTGGTATCAGCCATAAGCTTTAATGATGTCATCATGACATTATCATAACATTGTGTATCGAAACTGCAATTGATGTTCTAATAAAGAGATTACGAATATTGCATGGTGGCAGCGGTGTTACCTGTGTGCGTTTTAATTTTGTCGACGCTTGACCTATTCCGTCACCGATCTGACTATGGCTACTGCTACCTGTGACGTTCCGGATAGACACAGGTGCTGATGTAACTTTGCTACCGAGATCAATATTTCATCGCTTCCAACAAAAAGTGGTGTTCACAGCACCGCACCGGGTGTTGAGAGGCCCAGGAGGTGAAATTATACAAGTTGATGGATACTTATGTGATACTGTGCGATATCGAGGACAAACCAGTTTTGTGAAAATTTACGTAGCAGACAACCAAACCGCTCTCCTTGAAAGGAACTTTTGTGAGAGATTGGGTCTCATACAACGCATAGATGCAATCACAGAGGAAACGCCACTCCAGAAAGTGAAAATTACCTTTCCTGCACTTTTTCAAGGTCTGGGACATGTTCGCGAAGCTCACAAAATCATTTTACAAGAAACCGCTGAACCATTTGCTTTGTCTATACCACGCAGGGTGCCCTTGCCAGTAATGGCAACATTAAAAACGAAATTGAACGATATGGTTGCAATGGGGGTTATTGAACCTGTTGCTGAGCCAACTGAATGGTGCCACTGGATGGTACTGGTGACCAAGCCAAATGAAGATATACGTGTTTGTGTCGATTTAACAATGCTCAATAAGTATATTCGAAGAGCATTTCATCCATTACCAATAGGAGAACATGTAATGGCCAAATTGGAAGGAGCAAAGTTTTTCTCTAAACTGGATTCTAATAGTAGATTTTGGCAGGTTGAACTAGAAGAAACAAGTCAACCATTGACAACTTTTATTACACCTTTTGGTCGATTTAAATTCAAAAGACTACCATTTGGAATATCCACAGTACCAGATTTTTTCCAACGCCAGATAGAAAAGATTTTGGCAACCATTGATGGTGTCGTCATCAATACAGACGATATTTTGATTTATGGATGCAACGAACAAGAACATGATGAACGACTCAATAAAGTGCTACAACGCATCAAAGCTGTGGGCCTCACCCTGAATGAGGACAAATGCGAAGTAGGCGTGAAACAAGTCAAGTTCATTAGATTTGTCATCAATGAACACGGAGTACAAGCTGATCCAGAAAAGATCCGTGCGATCATTGGTATGAAGCCTCCAACGAATGTTACAGAAGTGAAAAGTTTTTTTGGAGTTGTAAACTTTTTAGCCTTTTTTGTGCCTGACTTAGCCAAGAAAGCACATCCATTATATGAGTTGCTTCGAAAGGACCACCTTTGGACATGGGAAGAGACTCAAGCTGTCGTAAAGAAGTGTGCAATACGTATTAAGGAAACCACTGTTGTTTCAGAAACGTTGCTACCAACGCCATTTCCAGATAAACCTTGGCAAAAAGTTGCTATGGACTTATTCAAATTGGAAGAAAAGTGGTATCTCCTACTCACCGATATTTATTCCAGATACTCAGAAGTTGTTCCATTGTCTAGTTTGCATTCTCACACTGTCATAAGTCACATCAAATTTATTTTTGCTCGTCAAGGCACACCAGACATTGTTATGTCAGATAATGGAACTCAATTCCCGACAGTGTTCACTTCAGACTTTGCACGTTTTGCTCGTGAGTGGGGTTTTGAACACATTACTTCTAGCCCACGTAGTCCGCAATCGAATGGTTTCATTGAATATATGGTGAAAATTGTGAAACACAGCCTAAAAAAGACAGATGATGGATATCGAGCGTTACAGATTTATCGTGCTACTCCATTAGCAAATGGTTTTACTTCTTCGGAACTGTTAAACAGCAGAAAGATTCGCACTTCACTTTCACTTCATCCTACACTATTGCTGCTTGCTATCCCAGATGCGACATTCCTTCGTCGCAAAGAGACCAGGCGTATCGCAAACCAGAAACAACATTTTGACAGACGTCATCGAGCCAGGAACCTACAGTACCTACCAGAGCTTGCACCTGGCACAAATATATGGATAGATGATTTACGTCGCAACTCAACAGTGGTTGAAAAGTGTACGTTTCCCCGTTCTTACTGGCTGGAGGATTACTTTGGCACACGCATCCGGCGTAACCGGAAGTTCCTGAAACCCTTCCCAGATCATCAAAGTGCTATGGCGACATCAGGTCGATTGACCGTGCCGCCTGCCCCACGACGGATTCTTATGACCACTTCTGTCGAGCTGAGTTCAGCCGCCACACCACACGCGATCCAGCATCCACTACACGTCGTCCACGAGGACGACCACGCATCGTGCGTACCGGACAGCTGGGACGACCTCGAATTATATGGAACTAGTCATCAATATTTTAACCATAGCTGGGCACAAGTCCGTCAATCCGTTAATCGTTAATTAACGAAGTTAAAAAATTGATTAAGGATTTAACTTTTAAGTTAACGTGAAAAAACGTTAACGGACTCATGAACTTCCGTTACATTTTCCGCTAATTCAAGTCCGTTAACTCAAATGCGTGGCGTTGTTGATTGAATCAATGTCAGCAACTCTACACCCTACATAGTCTGTTGCATAGTCTGTTGCTGTTGAATTCGGGTTATTTTTTTGTTTGTTAATACAGTAGTTTTTTTTACAAAACTTCATCCACTTGGGATAATATATCATGATTTCCAGGTGGAACAATGTAATAAGATTGTACAAAGACTTTTAAGAAAACAAGTCCTAATTCTTTCTAAGCGAACACAGGTAAAATAAAGTTTACGAATATGGCAGATTATTCCAGCAGGCCGTATTTCCAAGCTTCGCAGCGTTCGTGCACTAAATTCCAACATCCAATCAAAGATGCTTAAAATCGATGA
>JAQIWH010005582.1:0-14370 GCA_034695005.1 Cryptops parisi | reverse complement strand
ATCTTGTCCCATTTTCGTTTTACGTTCATTTTGAGAAAGCGCATTGAGATGGATATCACTTACTGGAGTCATGAAGAGAGGGCCAAAACATTTCATTGACACACATATGCGTCAAAACTGAATGCAGTCTTATCCTGAAATATTTTCATGCAGAATTGTTCTTTTTATCTTATCTAAAAAAAATATATCTCTGGAGTAATTTTTATGCAGAATGGGGAACAAACATTTCATCATTTCTTTCTCAACCCCCGTTTATTTAATATGCCAAACTTAAATTAGTAAGCAGTTTGTAATTTAACCTTATATATTAGCAAAATTCTTGTAATTCTTGTAAAACATCTATTTTCAACTCCTATTAAATGAAGTAAATCCATTATGAAGTTATGTCGGTAATGACTACATTTTCTTATATTACACATCGCTCTGTGCATTATACTGCTCTATAGAACAAGTGTTACATGATTTAATGCATTTCATATGTAAAACACATATTTTGATCCAAATCAAATATTTTTATATTGCTCCATATTAACAAGTTTTGTGTTATATGGTGATTTAATGCATTTATATGTAAAACATTGTTTTTTTAACTCAAAATAAAATAATATTTTTCATAACAACCAACTATTAGCATATCTAGCAAACGTTGTAAACATCTTTGCAAATTTACATTTGAAATACTAAATGTGCATTTTACTCTGTTTGCACTAACTTGAGAAATTTTTTTATAACAAGTTTTCCATAAAACTGCAATAAATACATAATAAAACAATTAATCATTGTGTTTCAAATATTTTTAAAATTTGCTTGCAAAAATAACAAAAAACTATTAACACGCTAGATGACCAAAATCCTCAAAAGAAATTCGAGATGTCAACATTTTTATCGCACATCAACAGCGCTAGCTGGTTTCTCAACTTGGCAGTCTGTTGTTGTTCTCTCCTGTAAGCAGCTGTGATGTTCATTAATCGCTTAGTTTTTTGTTCCGAGGTCAGAGCGCAGAAAGGAACCGACGAGTTTGCCGATTCGAATCGTTCCGACGGCAACGTGAGCCGTTTCCTGTATTCCGCCAACTTCATCGATTTCCGCAGCTGGGAACACACGGTGCACCTTGTTTTTTCTTTTGAGATCAAAAGACAATCGATAGCTCTGACGGTCCTGACGTATCTGGTTCCGTCGACGGCGACTTGTTGGAAATCACTCTCGACGTACGCGTTCTTAACCACCTCTTCGTGGATTTTCTCTTCATAGCACGATATGCATTCGTCTTCAAAATTCCCACAACACACCTTGGAATACGACAACAAGTTCACAATTTTCAAAATCTTCTTCACGGTGACTTTCATGAACTGGCTCACGTCCACCTGGGGAAACGCTTTCACCCACGTCTTCTTCACGTCGGTCAATTCCTTGTTATGTACATACACTTTCACCCTCCGGTCGGCGTCAATCGAAACCGATTTTCGAATCACGGCGCACGCAGCATCGCAGATTTCCAGAACGCTGACAAAATTCTGTCGCCTCACCACGCTCCAATTGGACGGCAAGTCGCTCTTCTTCAACAGATCGTACAGCTTCTTCATGAATGCAGGCTTTGTGGTTCTGTAAATGTCATCCACATCTTGATTGGCTGAATGCTTCCACACCTGATCAAGGATTACAAAATATTCATCAGCTTTTTCAGGGTCACAATTTTCGTCTGGAACTGCTCGTCCGACCAATTCATCAGGTACAACAGCAATAGCGGGCAAATGCCAGAACCATTCGACTTCCTATAAAATCAAAATTAAAGTGTTTCATTTTGGCTTGTTTCAAATTGAATTTCCTTCAAATAAAGTGGCACCAATATGTTTAACTCTTCAATTAAGAAAAACAATATCAACAGTATACTCATGGGTGCATTGGAAGAGGGCTGGGCCCATAACCTGTTGGACTACAATGTTTTTTCTAATGTACAGTGACTCGATGCTTTCATGCTCTACCTGTGGCACTTTAGTGCTGCAAAAAATATGCTTAAATAAACATATTTAAGTGAGTTCAAAAATCAGAAACTTGCTTTAATTGAAAAAGCCTTGTTACATTAGCTTTAGCGGGGTAGTAACCAAATAAAACAGCACCAACTACATAAAAACAATGGTTTGCCTAGGTAGGTAAGTATTTGTGGTTTAAGGACTGAACAAACTTCCATTAAAGTATGTCATTTGACCACATGAATCTTATTAAATAAAAAAAAAGACCCTAACGATGCTGAGATGAGAGTGAAAGTAATGGAACAGGGTTTTATGATGCAGGAGTACCCTTAGAAAACCTGCCCCCCCCCCACACTGAACCCACAGCACAAGTGGGAGACAAACTCACCACCTAGCATACTGGAGGTGGATGCGCTAACCACTAGGACACCGTGAGACCCGATGGTTTGCCTAAAGATTGCAAATAAACCACTTTTATAGATGCTTACTTCTTCGTCAAACTGTGGTGGAAGCGGTTCCATTTCAAAACAACGTCGTTTTGCACACTGGACATTTTGCACACTCACTGCTATCTCACAATGGGCCTAATTTAAAATTAACCAAAAAAAAAATCAATCATTGTCAATAGCAAATCAAGTATATAATAATGCTCCCTGGTAATACCGCACGATTTTACAATAATAATTGAAGGGCCTAGTGTAAAAGAATGTTAACAGAACATTCTTATAATTTCGAGGAAAACAGGTTTAAAGATTTGAACTTGCGCTGCTGTCTATAAGCTACTTCACATTTCTTGCATTATTAATATCTTTTCATATATTGTTTTTTTGCTCAAAATTATGCATCAGGAAGATATAATTGCACCGAACACATTAAAAAAATGCTACGTTGACAAAAATGTCACTTAACACCCTTTTACACCAGACCCTTCAATTTTACTACTATCATGACAAGAAATTACGCAATTAAGTGCTACTTGAGAAAGGTTGAAGAATGATACATACATTCAGGTTTTCATGTGCTTTTAGTGCAGGTTCCACGTTTTTCCAGGACGCATTAACAAAATCTAACATCTGCAATTTATCTCCCAAGGGTTCGTCTTCCTATTAATAACAGAAAAAACGTTAATAAATAATAATCGCTAAAATCGTTAAATCAATACTGGTGCACTTTTTAACTTATCGTTCACTTTTTAAATTCGTTTAAAGTGATTGAAAACAAACAAAAAATACAGACTATTTGTTTGGGTTATTGCTTTCGGTAATGTTTGTTTTGTATGTCTTTATATCAGATTTCTTATTTCTAAAGAAAGTACAATCTCACTTTTTTACTTTCGAAATTAGCATTAGCCGCAGTGAGTTTTGTCCCATTAATTTTCATTCGCTTTCTGGCCATGCATCTCGCAACGTCCTGTGCGTGTCGGAGTCTTAACTGCGCTCTCAACTCGTCGCTCATGTTTGCTATACGAATCTTTTCACGCTCAGCTTGTTTCCTGTTATATCGATCTCTAGTTTCCTGCGGCATGTTCAAACGCCGTCGGCGTTGAGCTTCGGCCCGTTTCCTCCGCCTTTCTTCTTCGTAAAGAATCCTCTCCTCCTCCGAAAATGTTCGTTTAGGAGGCATTTTAGGAGGCATGATTTAGCTCTACGGTTCAGGTTCCATATCCAATATCCCAGTTCTCCAAATGAGATTTGTTGCACCAACTTCAACTCGCTGAAAACTGAGCTTTCATAAGGTGGAGCACATAAAATTATAATCCGACTATGAATCCGATTGTGGTTACGTACTTTTGAAGCCGTTTGTTCAATTTCGCATCGTTGATTGGTTTTTTCGTGTTTTTCGCTTTGGAAATGTCGATTGGCACGACATTGAGCATCTAATCCATGTCTTTTTGTGGCTTGTTCTCGTGTTTCTTGAGACCTTCTCCGTGCTCGACGCCTTGTTGCTGTTTGCTGTTCAGTTTCTTGTGACCTCCTCTGAGCTTGTTGCGTGTTTCTTTTTAATCTTCTCTCATGTTGTTTATTTGCAAGTCCTTCCATTACTGCAAAAAAAAATAAAAACTTCACTTCACTATCGCTATACAAATATTAAAGTCCATAACATTTCATTGTCAATCTCTCAATGTTTGCTGCGCTACTCATTGTCATAGCAACCGTTTCTGGTATCAAACGGACAAAACTAAAAGAATCAACGTTATAGTACTGTACAGTAATCCCTTGTTTAGCGACATCGTTGGGTAATGACCAACTAATGCAACAACCTGGCCTTCGTACTTATACGTCCATAGTTCATGTTTTACGATGACTTAGTGGCCGCTGACAAGATAATGCACCTGAAACGAACATCTAAACTAAAAGGAAAGCATTTTCCTGACCAAAAATAGTTGTATATTTTAAATTATTGTGTGATATTATTACATTTAATAACAGATAGTACTTTTAGCTTCTAAAACCGATTCTTTAACTTTCATAGAAGTAAGGTATGCAAATACTATGCAGACATGAATCAATACTGATAACCATAGTCATTACAGTCGTTACACGAGGGATCACTGTAGCAGTCTATCACTTCAAAATCATCTCATCTCAATGCTATTAAAAATATCATCCTCAACAACGGTTTCTTTTGTAAACTAAGTTAATCTATTCTTGAGGCAGTCGAATCAAAGTAGTTTATAATGTTATTTGCTATTTGTTTATTTATAAATAAATAAAATTGTTGTTTATACTGTACCTGCGTTTTGATATTTCTTCCATCATGACATTTGCTACAGTTCCTGATCATTCAATCTTACGAATTCCGATGAAGTCAGTAACAGTTTTAAGTAATCAGTTTTAGGTTTAAATATATTGTTAACTTAACAATCAATTCTGATGTGTAGATATTTGTAGTTATATTTTAACTAGAATTCGACTGTAATTCTGTACAGAATAAAGCAGAAGAGAATCACGGCATATATAAGTACAATGTTGTCGATAGTTTTTGTACGAATCGTAAAGATATGAAAAAAAAAATATATTTAAAAGTATCTGCAATTGTTTAACAAATTTGGTTAAGTTTATTTTCATGTTCTAAAAAATTGGCTTTCATTATATTTATTTATTTATTTATTTATTTAACATAAAAAGTGAAAATTTTTCAACCACGAAAATATTGAACGAAGACGACTAACAACAACATAATACTTGTGATAACACGCTCACGCAAAAAGTTGCGTTGTTCAGTTGCAGATATTACTTCAAGTGGTGTAATATACATCTCCGAAATCAAAGAGCTTCATCACTGAGAAGTATAAGTAACACATCTCTATAAAACATAAATTATTGTTTCATTGTAAAAAATTATGGCTTCATTTACTTGTATAACTTGTCATGTTGCTTTTCCAACATTTGACATACAACGAGACCATCATAAAACGGACTGGCATCGTTACAACTTAAAGCGCAAAGTTGCCGAAATGCCTCCCGTAACGCTGCAAGATTTCCATACCCGCTTTGCGGCGACGACTACGCCACAACAAGACGCAGCGCAAGTCGAGCAACACGTAACGTGTCAGCATTGCAGAAAGCAGTTTAGCAATAAAAAGTCTTACGAGAATCACGTCAAATCCAAAAAACACCTCGAAGCCATTCAACGAGCCCCCGCCGAGGCCGGTGGCGATTCAGACGAGAAACAACGCAACGCGAAGAATGCCAACCAAGTCCGAACTCTTTGCCTTCCGTCGTCGAATCAGCCCACGACGCAGCGGTTGAACAGCGAAGAGGACGAGGAATTTTCCGACGATGGCGATTGGGAAGATGTCGACGACGACGATGATGGTGAAGAAATTGACGAAGCAAACTGCTTGTTCTGCTCGCACCACGGTTTGTCGTTGGAGGAGAACGTCGAGCACATGACCCTCAAGCACAGCTTCTTCATCCCGGACGTTGAATATTTGGTCGACATGGAGGGGTTGATAATGTATCTCGCCGCCAAAGTGAACACGGCCAAGCTGTGTCTTTGGTGCAACGATCAGGGGAAGTCCTTCCGCAGCGCCCAAGCCGTGCAGCGACACATGTTCGATAAAGGACACTGCAAGATATTATTTGAAGATGACGCATTGGCGGAATACGCCGATTACTACGACTACACGCCGAGTTATCCCGACGGAGCGGATGCCGATCCCGACGAAGAAGTGAGCGTTGAACTTCTTGAAGGCGACGACATGCAGCTTGTACTTCCATCAGGTGCCACTATCGGTCATCGCTCTCTGATGAAATATTACAAGTACGTAGTACTATTCAACGTGTCAGATACACTTGGCGTTTCAGCATTGTTGCTTACTCTTTATTCATGTTTCACCTAGGCAAAACATTCCCCCACGCCGGCAAGGTGCAGTTTCCAAATCGCAGCGAGTGGTCCAAAACGTCATGTCTCACTACCGGGCCATTGGTTATTCCGGTCCGACGACGACCGATATGGTTGCCAGAAGAGCCCGTGACATGAAGTATCTGCAAGCTACCAAAGCCAAACGAGAATTGCGACTGGGTATGGGAAATAACAACCACCAAAGGCATATTCGATTGCAGTACAAATTACAATAAAATGGAAGCAGTTATTTTTACTGCTATTGTTCAAATACATTGTTTGAATTTTCGAAGCATTGTAAATTTACTTTGTACAATTGTTTTTTGATCACCAAGCCATAGCTGTTACTGAAAATAAATTTTTCAAAATTCCAAGATTTTGCATGAATTAAAAAAAAAAACAACCTTGAATTTAAATGTTTAGACAGTATTATACTACAAGGCTATTCAAAAGTTGATTTATTCTTAAAATTTAGGATTTAGTCTTGTACACTACACAGACAAAAACTTGAGACTTTTCTCCATTTCAGTCCGTTACTGCTCAGTTATAGTTTGTTCCACTCTTACCAACATTTGGTTTTGCACCGTTACTTATAAATAACCGCATAGTAAGTAGCCCCATCGTATAACAGGATCTTCGGCATGCTTCCAGAATGATCCCGTCGACCTAGAATAGCACTTCAATGCTGAATGATTGCCTGGTCAATGTCATGCCTCACCTCGCTCCTGATAGGCCAATCCGGAGTGGATCGAGGCCTCAACCTCGGTTTAGACTTTCATAGAGTAGGGTGCTCATTTTAAAAACAAGATTTTTTTGTATGCACCAATATTTTAGTTTTGCTTTTGTAGCAGGTTACAAAAAGTTTGCTACAAATATTTTAGTAAGTTTTGCTTTTGTAAAAAAAAAAAATTCAGCATCAGAAAACATTTTATATTTCAGTGTCAACAAAATTTATTCTTCTCAAGCTGTTAATTAAGATCGATAAAAAAAAAACATGTGAGTAACAAAATACAGATATTGATATAACACAGCAATATTTTTCACATTGTAGTCTAAAAAAAAACAAAAAACAAACATTGTAAAAAGCTCCGCAACGTGTGATAGTAAACTTCATGTTATTTACAATCGCAATAAACGATAATAATCCCCAAAAAAAAATAAAAATCTTATTTCCACATTGCCAAACGTATTGATTCATCGTACCAGATAACAACGGAGGAGGTATTGCATTAGGATAAACGTGAAAACACAATGATTTGAAACAATAACACGAACTATTTCTAAACCATGTTTTAAAAGAAAATTGGTATGCATAAAGGTTTCGACTAAACACAAACGTTTTTATGTAATCAGATTCCATACAAAAAAATAACAACTTAATAGAAATGCTTTTAACAATTTGTTACAATGGACATAACAACATAGCACACATCAACAATTTATACAAAACAGGAATGTCTAACGTGATGAGCAGCTTAAAGCAGTGTTTGATCATATTGTACTTAAAATGTGAACATCTGGGGGGGGGGGTGTTGAACAGATTAATACTGTAATTTTTGTACTACCACCGTTTCAACAACAAAATTAACAAACATGTTTATCTTTTCCATCGTTTCATTCACTTGTAACCCGAGTGAAGTTAGTTTCACGACAATCCACATCAGGGGACGTAAGTTGGAAACTTTTCTAACATTGCTCAGGTTTCCCGTCTATTATTAAAAAACTACTCCCAAATTTTCAAAAAGTTTAAAAAAACAAAATAGTGGCGATGAAAAATTGTTTAAAATTTTTTTGTAAATAACTGACCAAAATGACCAAAAAACAAACCCCTGTAAAAAAATGTGTATGCACTTCTATGAACATAAAACAAAAATAGAATGAAATTGTGAGCATTTTAGTATAAAATATTCTGTGCAAATGTTTCTCTATTGAAAATGGCTATGAAAAATTCTTCTCTATTGAAAATCACTGAAATTTTTAAACAGTTTGAGTAAAAAAATGTGAGCATTTGAGTGATAATAAAAGTTGATCGTTAACGGCCAACTGACATAAAAATAAAAATCACTTCATACATTTGTTTGACACCAAAAAAAAAAAATGAAACTGCATTTAAGCAAAGACGTGAGCTGTCAATTTCACAAAATAAATTTCTAATCCATGTTACAAAAGCAGCTGACATTTGAATTGAAAAGATGTAAAAACTGACAACCATAAAAAGGTTGACACCAAATAGCTGACACCTCGATCGAAAAGTGTAAAAACTGACAACCATAAGTGATGATTAAAAAAAAAAAGAGTTAAAATTATAAAAAAATCAAGTTGTACAGGGTGATTCTCTCGCTATGAGATCCAAACATTTCTCATTAACTCTGCAGGGTTTCCCCCTACCTAGTGAGAGAATCACCCTGTACAATAGCTTGCTTATACTAACATACATTTGTCCATCAACACATCACATTCCTCACTAATACATCCCAAACTATGAAATAATAAACCTAAAATAAAATTTTAGCATCTCGTTACACTAATAATAATATTGAATACCATTGCCATACAAATACTTAACTAAATGAGTTGCCAATAATTTCAATATAAGTAATCATTACTCAACGTTAATTGCAAGATTATCAACATCATGCGCAATATTCCATACCAATACACGCTTTTGATTTTTACGCAAGTTGTGCACATTCTCTTTCGCTATAGTCATTATGGTTGTCAATTTTTATACCTGACGTCCAGGCACTGTTTCACGTCCCTGACAACAATACAAATAAAAATGAAGCTCAATCCCTATAACTTCCATATTTATTTCGTAACGATTCTATTTCGTCTAAAATTATTAGATCCTGCAAAAATAAATAAAAATGAACCGATCAAACGCCAAAACATTTTCAAAGAAAATGAAACGAAAGAAGTGGTTTACTCACTGTTTTTTCTACCGTTTCGTTATCATGTGCAATATCGAGATAATGTAGCGCAGATTTGTAGTCGTGTTCACCTAGGAATGTCTACAATAAAAAATTATATATATATTGTAAATTTATAGGAATATCAATTTCGACGAAAAAATGGTATACAAGGTGTCCCTACAGGACCTAATAAAATTTTTGCTACATATCAAAACAAAGCAAACAACTTATTTAGACATGGGTTTGAAAAATGCTTCCATTCGAAGAAAACGCAGTTAACAAGAATTCAGAAGCCCACCCCTTTTTTCCAGACACCATATATATTAATTAATCTTAAAAATTATAAAGCTCCAGGTAAAAATTTTCAGGTGTCATGGCGACCAGTCTTTGTCTACCCATGTTTATATGAACTTATTGCTTTGTTTTGATGCATAGCATCTGTGGTTAAAAGTTTGAACAGACCTTTCAAGAAACACCCTGTATGACAAAGAATGCATTTGTCAAAATAACTATTAAGCGAGATAGCGTACCTTAGCTATAAATAAGTGATTTTCTTTCCATATGCTATCTGTTCGTAGTTTCGAAGCTTGGAGAAAATGCTGTCTAGCTTCCGCTAATGACGAAGTTGGCAACTGACCATAAAAAGTAGTCGCCAATTTTTTTTCTATCCAAGGTAACGTAGCTACCTGCATGGATACAAAAATATATCATGTCTTACAAACTGAATAAAACACATCAAAAACAATTTCTTAAAGCCTTCATATGCACAATTTTTGGAGTGGCAAGTACAGCATTTTGTGGACAACTGAAACGCCGGCTTATTTCCAACAACTTCTCATTGGTCGGGCAAGAAGCTGATGTCACCATTGTCCGATATTCGCTCCACTTGCAACACCAAAGATGACATGTGTGTTAGGAGGCATTTGGAAATCAAAATTGTTCCATTCAATTACAAGGGCATAAAATTATTCTAGCTTCATGTGTTTTTGTAGTTTTTTTTTAAGGCCAAATAAAAATGTAAAATAAAATAACTTTTTGTTAGAATCCCCATTCCATAAATAGACAATTTAAAACAAAACTAAATCAATGAATTAATTAGACACTTTTATTTCAAAACAATTAACAGCGGTGATTAAAAAAATACAACCAACCTGGTAACACCACCTTCCCATGAGGTGATGAAGAGATTCATCATCGGGATTCAATCTCAATGCAATCTCCGTATGTTCCTTTAAGCACAAACAACAACTATCAATGCTATTGTGGGGAAAACACCAACACTTGATCATAAAGCATACAATATAGCAGGTGCAATGTTACATATCTGTGCGTTTAATCAATAAAGCAAAAACAAAAAGCCATCAGTGATATTGGATCTTCCGTTCCATATGCTATATTTTTGTTATACACTCAAAATTTTAAATCTGGTGCAGTTTATAAATTGCCAAGGACAAAGAAACATAGACAGCAATCAAATTTAATTAGCATAATGTTTTCAAATAAAATTGAGGCGTGAATCCACCTACATCGTTATTCCTTGAAAATGCATATATTGAATCTTTTAGACCAGTTTATAGCCAAAAAACAAACACATTGGGTTGCCTATAATTTGCACTTTCAAACTTTTTGGAGCAAGAATACAGAATGTGACTAAAAATTTTTTGTGATTTCTTTTCTTTCTTTTTGTTGTTTCACTTCCAAAACAATGGAAAAGATCCTGATCTTTGGAAAAACAGCGTAAATGCGTTTATAAATTAGCACGATATTTGGAATAACTGCATTTTAAAATTATTTTGTTACTTGAGGCTTGTCAATTAAAGTTAACATTGTTCATTTTGTTTCTTCAAATACACAGTTTTACAGGAATTTATTTTAACCTTAAATTTGAAGGTGCTCTTTTTGCTGAAAACTACATTTTTTGGAGTTACGCCGTTATTCTATCCAACTCCCCACTTTAAAGGGTACTATAGAACTTGTAAAATGGTGTTATCATGAGAATCTGCACGTGGATGAGGAAGACATTAACGTTTACTACTATACATGAATATTGCTATTGATGGTATATCAAAATGTTCCTATAACTTATATTAAATACTAAAAAATACATTTTGTTAGTCATACTAAGCAAGTTTTACCTTGAAAGCAAATCCATATTTGATTTTATTTTGTATCGATTCGAAATCTGCACAGCTACCTATTGTTATTGCATACCTGAAAATAATATAACATTATAAAATTTAGGGTACTTTCCTGTTATAGCCAGGCCCAGTCTGATGTTGCTATTTGCTTGTACTTAATTATGCGTTTATATTGCAGGAAGGTTAGAAAAACAAAACATCATACATTTAATACGTTTCTTTGCTTTTCCTAACTTAACCTGCAAAATAAACTCATAATTAAGTACAAGCAAATAGCAACATCAGACTAGGCCTGGCTATAACAGGAAAGTACCAAATTTAGAAACTTATATTTTGAAACAAAACAATTATGATTTTTGCCATTTATTTAATGAAAAACTTCATAAACAATCATAAACATTATAAAATTTTGATGAACTAACATTTAATTCTTTAGTTTATTTAATAAACTAAAATAATTTCAAAAGTCCAACTTGGTGTTTGTGTCATATCACCTACCATTTATGTACATTGGCATCATCGTCCGTCAATGCAAGTGCTTGCGTTGCTTGCCGGAAGGCTAACAAAACATGAAGATACAAAATCGTTCACAATTGTATTCTAACCTAATGACCATAGTATGAATTGAAATGCAATTCAAATTGTGAAAAGAAAACCATGTCCTACCTTCATAGCACAATTCCTTCTTCTTTTCATTGTCTCCGTTTTCCCCGGCGATAACAGCGCAAACATGACATGCTTTTGCAAATCTCCACAAATAATTAACGTTGTTGAAAAACTAATGAAAAATTATTTTTACCAAAATTCATTTTAACTATTGGACTCAAATAACGTAAAAACTGAAGAATAAAAAAAAACTAACCCTGTAGCGATGCGAATTTAATTTGCAACAAAGAATCAACTATACAGGGTGTTCCTGAGAGGTCAAATTTTAACCACAAATGCTGTGCAGTAAAGCAAACAACTTGTGTAAACATGGGTCCAGAAATGCTTCTCTTCCATGGTGAAGTCACATAATTGCTCATCAACTCATAATCGCTGTAGATGTCTATCTAATTCAGATCAAATTTTAACCACAAATAGGCAACAAAGCAGAAACTCATATAAACATGGGTCCTGAAATGCTTCCCTTTCGAGATAACACAAGACGATGTCACATAATTGCTCATTGTCTTACATTTTCTGCAATTGCAAATGAGTATGATTTTCGAAAATTGTAGGAAAGAAAAGTCAAAAGGAACAAAAGTCGAAAACTAGAACAAGGAAGAGAAAGTCTAAAAAAATCCAAAATTCTGTTGTTTTTTTGACGTCTTTGTTTTTCTTTCTTGTTCTTGATCAACTTTTTTGCCTTCAATCGAAATTCGGACCCATGTTTATATGAACTTTTCGCTTTGTTTTGATGCACAGCATGTGGTTAACACATTACAAGACGACCTTTCAGGAACACCCCATGTACAATAAATTTGGTAGTATCATACATTTTGTTGATAAACCGTAATGCATAAACTATATACATTACAATAAAATGTACGGTATAGTTTATTTGATGTTTAGTGAATGGTTCCAAATAGTCACTAACATACACAATACGTATGTTGTAGAAGCTCAGCAAGATTCACACGACATTGTCTTGGAGCAGATCTCTTTTGAAAACCTAGAAAATTCGGTAAATACGCAACTTGGATACACTTACTTTTTCTTTTAACGATTTAATTCGGACGTAGGCTGTATTGCAGATGTCTGGTTTGTTGTTTAGCGTTTCTAGAATGACATCTATCGTTTGGAGATTTTCTTCGTCGGATGCAAATGTACTAAGCCCGTTAAAAAAGCTAGGGTCGTCTTCTCTGAAAAATCAACGACAACCAAAAATCAACGTTTAAATATATATATATATTTATTTAATAATTTCAAACGCAACATTTATGTGAAATAACAACATTTCCACATGTAAATTTTTTTTTTCAGCTGCACTAATATTTTCAGTAACATTTTTTGACTACATTTACAGCAAGCAAATCAGATGCATGCAAAAACAATTATGAATACTCTACCTAATGGTTGCTGTTAATCCAATGGGAGCAATAAAAATTTATTTTTTTTTTGTTAAAAAGTATTTTGCAATCCAAATGGATACAAAAAATGGTATAAAAAATATATTAAAAAAACGTTAGGAACTACGCCTAAGGAATTCAATTGAAACGATCAACCGAGGCAAAGGATTCGATTTGATAGTTTGTGGTTGCATAATCTTTGGTTATGAGCATTATCGTCCCTTATATTCTGGTTTAAACATAAAATCGGCAATTTGGTTTTCATTCATCAACTTCAATGATCAACATTAATGACAGATCACAATTTGAAAAAAATCACATGCACAATACATGCAAAAAATATTCTATTACAATTGTCATTTTAATCGTTAATGAAAAAAAATGTAATTAAAAAGCTAAAATAAAACTGAATCAACAATTGCACAAATAGATGACTTTTGTTGCATTAATAAAACCTTTTGGTTGCAAATTAGATTGTAAAACAACATATCATGTAGAATCTAGATCATTACTTGTGTGTGAACGATTGATGATAATACTGAAAAAATAATTAGCTTTACATTGTTTTACACATTTAATTACAAAAATGTTATTTAACAATTGATTTTTGGTAATTACACTAAACTTGAATAGAACTGCCTATCACAGTTTAAGTAGTTTCTACACAACGTTTAAATTAGTTTAAATCTGCAACTTCATTTTAAAACTTTGTTTAGTGTTGGAAAAAGAAATTTGAAGAACCAACTAGACAAGCAAAACATTTACAAAACCAGATCCTAAACGTTTAGTCTACAATATTTTACAAATTACTAATGTAAATTATTACATTATTAGACTAACTCATCACTAGGACCCGGATGTTTATGCATTTGCAAAGATGCATATGCAATTGCATATTTTGGGTACTTTTTCAAATCGATGCATATTTCAGTCACTTTTCTAATAAATGCAT
>JAQIWH010005581.1:0-14373 GCA_034695005.1 Cryptops parisi | reverse complement strand
TGCTTATATGCTGGGTTAATTAAAAACCATTATGGCAAACGCTATATGCCAGTTTATAAAGAGTATGCTTAAAAATGATTTTTAATGTACTTGTTCAATTAATATTGAATACTCGAGTGTATACTTTTCTTTCAGTTACTACTGGACTCTGCATTTAGCTGGTGGGTAATAAGCCTTCTTTCTACCGTTAGGGAAGACTCAATTACTCCTGGCTTCTGCTGATATATCTTTATGTCTCTCATAGCATACTCCGGAGTAGGATTCTATGTTTCATACCCACAAAGTAGACTTCCAGTCTTTTGCCCTTTTCTAGGGTCCTGAACTTTACATGACGTCATACTGTTTTGTTAAAGCAAGAGATCCATTCTCACTGCGGAACGTGAACCCCTTTCAATTCTTTAATTACAGTTATGTGCCAAAATTGAGTAGCTTTATTCTTGTTATTCTCGACTGTCTTGACTGATGTAACCTTGTGAGGGTTTAATCCATGACGAGGGGGGTAGCGCGAACTTAACAATTTTGATTCATCTCTCAGTAAGAGCGGACCTGCGAAGTCGATTCATATCTTCGAAAAGGGCGAGGCTGGAATGACTCAGTCCGTAGGCAATGGGGCTTCTATTTCTTTGGAGAGTCTTTTATTGTATTGTTTGCACAAAATGCATTGTTTCAAAATGGTTTTAATTCTTTTTCTCATCTTGGGAAACCAAAATCCATTTCAGACTTCAGTTAAGGTATGCACTAGCCCCGAATGCATAACTTGTTCATGACACTTTTGCACTACAAGTTTCGTGTAGTAATTTTTTTCGGGAAGAAGGTAGGAGTGTCGCTCTCGTTTTGGTAGATCAGAAGAACCAAGACAGAGGACTCCGTCTCCATTAAGAAAGAGTGACAAACTCTGAAAAGGGAAAATGCTAGAGTGACTTAATAACTTTCAAGGAATTTATTTCAAAGGGATAATTATGTTCTTGAATATACTTTATCCAAAATAACTCGGTTTCAATTAATTCGTCAGTGGTTAGGGGTCCGAGGCCATTTTGTTTCCTAGCATTTTTTGCAAATCTTTTGACCCATGCTGTAGCTCGCAAGAGCCTATCCAAAGAACCATAGTCACGTGCTGAAAAGAGAGGTTCTGTTTCATTCAGTGTTAAGCTCATGGTTATTTCTTCATGTTCTTTAGCGACAGATTCATTGCAAGGTGAATCTTCAGCGATCGGATGTTCCATATTTTTCTGAAGCCACTCGAGGCCATCCCACCATTTGTTGTCAAAGATCAAACCGCTAAAGGTAGACTGCGACGTCGGTTTTTTCAGAGCGTTTTGCTTTCGTCTTGACGTCACCTCTGATGTCATTTTGCGACCAAAACCAGGTTTCAAAAACGCGTGACGAACCTTCGTTTCGTCATCGTCTTTTTCCCAGCATTCCACGCGCAAAGCAGCTGCTGTAAAATGGCTGTCAAGAGAGAGTTGGCTGAAACCGCGCTACTGTACCTTCTTGATGAAGAAGTAAACAAACCACCTCCACCCAAAAAAAAAACAAACTATGGACTAGGGATTGGCTTGCTCGTTGACAAACTTGTTCTGGTGGAACTAGTGTTTTGCTTGGAGAGTTGCGTTTGGAAGACCACTTAGAATATCGGCGGTATCTTCGCATGGACATAGATACATTCGATTACTTGCGCTTGTCAATCTTTTAATTGTCAAACAGGACACAGCAATGCGATTAGCCATACCAGCTTCACAATGGCTTGTAACGACTCTTCGTTATTTGGCAACAGGTAAGCTTAGCTAATGAACAAATGATTATAGTAGGTTTTCGTAGGGGTAAATGCTGTAGTTGTAGTCACAGTATTATTAGTGGTAATTTCGGTAGAGCCAGTAAAAGTGTGTAAACTTTAGCTTGCTATTTTTTTTTTCTTTGTAAAATAACTAGTAGTTCTGTAAACAGCAGACCTCACTCAGATAAAAAAAACTTAAAAATAAGTAAAAAATTGATTATTAGTTATACAGTTTATTATTAGTTAGCAGAATTTGTTCATGTTATAAAATTTGAAAGCTAGCCATGTTCAAAAACTGACCACTACTTTGAGTATTCACAAGACTGAGCATTTACCCTAGCCATACTTTTCTTAACATTAGCTAAATTTATTAGCACTTTTGCTTATTAGTGATTTTTTGGTTTTCATTTAAGGCATAAATTATACAAACCTTCAATACCAGACAAGAATTGATGCCACCACATTATCACGCCTGGTACCAGAGGTTTGTAAGGCTATAAAAACAGTCTTGCAACCACTGTATTTTGTTGTGCCTTCTACCGAAGACTTGTGGAGAGCAATCGCCACAGAATTCTATGAACAACGGAATTTTCCTTTGTGCATTGGGGCCCTTGATGGAAAACAGTGATTCAACCACCACCAAACAGTGGATTTTATTATTTTAATTATAAAGGCTCACACTCCATAGTACTCATGGCAGTAGCAGATGCCGATTATCGGTTTATTTATGCCGACGTTGGTTGTAACGGTTGCAACAGTGATGGTGGTGTATGGAACAGGTGCTCTTTGAAAGATGTCATTGATAGTTACACGCTTAATATACCACCCCCACACACCTTGCCAAATTCAAATGATGCTTCACCATATGTGTTAGTGGCAGACGAAGCCTTTGGGTTAAAACCCTATCTTATGCGACCATATCCGGGTAGGGGACTGACTGATGAAAAACGCATATTCAATTACAGGTTTGATATTTAAACTTTTTAAAAATTGTTTTCAGCATATCTCACCTTAAAAGTTATCATGTTGTAATTTTAGGCTATCTCGAGCTCGAGGCAAAGTGGAGAATGCGTTTGGCATTCTGGCAAACCGCTTTAAAATTCTACGCTCACCAATGAACCTTTCATTGAAGAATACGGAAACTGTTGTGGAGAGCATATTGTGTTTGCACAACATGCTTCGCACCAGAACTCTATCTCGAGCACAGTACTCGCCACCAGATATACTTGACCAAGAAAACACCGTAACCAATGTTATTCAGCCAGGAACATGGAGACGTGAGAATGAAGATGCAGAAAATTTATTACCACTTCAACACAATCGCCATTGTTACAGTTCCGAAGCAGATGATGTTCGAAAAAACTTTTGCACTTATTTCAACACCGTAGGAGCTGTTCCCTGGCAACAACAAATGGTAGCATTGTAGTTCTACACTTTTCCAATTCAAACAGCCCTTTTGGGCCACCAAATTTTGTAGAATGAATTTTCTAACTTGTTTCTCAAAAAAGAAAATAAATAAAATATAGAATAAGAACAGAATTTATTTATCAATCTGACATTAAAATCAGTGTTATTTCTTTAATTTTTTTTTTTTGAGTTTGAATGTCAAGACCTCGTAATGTGTTGGCCACAAAATCAGCAAAACTTGCAATCGCATCAGTTGGTTCAGCTAACCGTTTCAATAAAGACGACATTAATTGTCGTTTTGCTTCGGTTTCTACATCAATAAATTTGGGTAAATATGAAAAAATATTAGTTTAAACAAAATCAAGCTAATGTTAAGTCTTGCACTGAACTCACCACTGTCTATATCCATTTCGCTGGTGCGTTTTCTTTTTTTCTGACGTGTCGCTTGACGAGAGATCCTGGAATCTAATAATGGTCATAATTATTATTATTATTATCTCAAAACCAACATGTGGCAAGGCTTTCGCAACAAGGCTTTTTTATATTATTATTATTATTATGTATAATAAAACAGATAACTTAAACTATTGGCAAATTTATCATCTGTAGAATACGCCTCGATGCTGGTACTCAACACTGGTGTCTCTACAGATAATTGAAGAGCAGGATCTATTTCAGAATTGTAAAAAATATGAAACACCATAAAGTATGTTACATGTCATGTAACAAAAAATACCCTCATGCCTCACTAGTTTATATTTTGCATTTTTATTACTTGCGTGCTTATTTACACTAGTCATATTTACCTTGGCATTCCATTTCGTTGTCTGTGTATTCGTTGTCCACTTCATCGTTGAGTACACAGTGTACATTTTGGTGTTCCTCTGCCGAGGTACTGGGTTCTGCTGTTACATCCTTCAAACATAAAATAAAATTGTAAACAGTGAATATTGCTCATTGAAAGGCGAGATTTACATGTATTTACAGGATTCCGTATTAAATTGCTTCTTGTTTTCCTTGGCACATAAACATCGCGAAGGAATTTCAGTCGCTCATAATGCTCCCAGCGAGAAACGTATGTTGCTGCAGCTTCAGCACCGCTCGCAGTCGACACCTTTATTTTGGAGTGCTCTTTGGTCCAGTACTACCAAAAGTGTTTTAGCTTTTGGTCGACTTGTTTAACTATCAAAAATTTAAATTAGTGTTGATGGAACTTGGTGAGTTAAATATTTGAATGAGCAAACATACAATTTTGCTACGTAAAAATACGACAACAACTCACCTGTTATTTTATATTTCTCACTGAGAAATTTGCGGCTCTTCTCCCGTTTCTGCGATAATCGACGTGTGTAACATTCCAAAAAAATTGTAAATTAAAAAAATCGTCAATGAAGGCAACTTCATCGAAACGTAGCGTGGTTTCTGCCTCCATTTTTTTTATACTGAGCAAAGGCAGGAACGACGGCGTTTTTTTCAGTCGGAAAGAGGGATTATCTCACCTTTTTGTTTCGCGAGGTCATTCCTTGACGTCATCACGCGACGAAAACGAAAGGAAAACGAATGAAAAACCGACGTCGCAGTCCACCTTTTGGCTTTCTCGGTTAAAATTTTCCTGCTATCTTTGCAAAGTCTATCGAAATAGTGTTGGTTGAATTGAGGGCCTTTTGCTTTGCGCTTTGCATCCTCGATTGTCACACATATTGCCTGTGGTAAACAAGCCACGTCATCGTTGTCGATGGTTATGACACTTCATTTTTGCAAGTTATACTCACGCAGGTAGAACTCGCGACGTTGTTTGGGACCCCTAAGTCTAGCACCTCCTCGAGGTGGGGGTGGTAGTAAAATTACTTCTAGCATAAAGTTGTCCAAAATTAAGTTGACTGCTGTACTTGTTGAATTTGATCGAGAATTTTTGAAGCTGTTAATTCGTCAATTTTAAAAAAAGCTAAATTAATCATTGTCGAGCGGGTCGCTCGTGAGCACGAAACGTGCACGGTCGTACGCATGCTCGTTGTTAAAATCTAGTGCATCGTGTACCACGGAGTCCAATATGCGTACCAAAATCTGGGACAGGTCAAGTAATTCGACAGTTTCTAAATTTTTAAACGTGATTTTAAAAGCGCGATACCCAACTTTGTATTTTTTGGAATGCCGCACATTGCGGGTAACGAAGGCATAGTAGTGGTGGGGGTCAAAATTGAGTGGGAGAGGGGCGTTCCCTGCAGGTGGTGAAAGTGGTGGTATCGTGACACTGTTGTTGGGGTTGTCACCGCCGCCCGCTTGAGGACTGACGACACAGGTCGTGGCCGGTGGAGGTGGAGGGGGAGGGATGTTGGTGGTGGTGGTGGTGTAGAAAGGGGTGGTGGGGGTTGAGGGACTTGTCGCCTTGCATGAGCGGTTGTTGCATTGCTCAAATCTAGCGGAGTGTCATGGTTTACTACGGGTCTCGGAAGTGACAAATTTAGTACTTGTTGCTGTACATGTTCGCTTAGTGCTC
Organism: Cryptops parisi; assembly: GCA_034695005.1. Classification (NCBI taxonomy): domain Eukaryota; kingdom Metazoa; phylum Arthropoda; class Chilopoda; order Scolopendromorpha; family Cryptopidae; genus Cryptops; species Cryptops parisi. Next base: position 8,695 of record JAQIWH010005581.1, on the reverse strand, counting down.
TACTTCTACTGGCTAGTGTTAAGTCTAGGGGGGTCGAGACGTGATTCATTTTTTAAATAACGCTAACAATAGCAGCAGCAGCAGCCGCCGCAAAAAAATAAAAAAAATAACAACAACAAGGTATTGGGATGTGTAAAGAAATAAACTATGCACACACACACACGAACTTTTTTAAAATTAGTAATAAAAAAAATAATAATAATAAGGCGTGAAAATTTACTGTTAAAATAATTAATTTGTTATTTTTTTTTTCAAGAAGTTTCCAGTGGGTTTTACGTGTGAAAATATTGTCACAAATAATGATAAAAAAGAGAGCCTGAAAAAGGCTCTTTTTTTTAAAAAAAAAATATCTAAAAAATAAAAAAATAGCCTGACCAATGTGGCACAAAAAATTAAAAATATAAAGTTTTTTTTTACTCAAGGTGGTACAACTCTAAGTAGCGCATAACTGTTTTTAGTTTGTACTGTGAAATTTTTATGGTTTTGTCGCTACAAGGTTGCACGTCGTAGCGACCAACAAACTTGGCTAACACGTAACATTTGTCACCGCCCTTGTCAATCCCTCTCACGCTCACAATATAGCCGCCTGCGTCGTCGGTAACGACGTGGTCATAAAAGAGGTGTTCGAATGGGGCACTGAGCGATTGAGAGCTGTGGGGGAGTAGCGGTGCAGGGTTATAAGATGCTAAAATAGCACCCTGTAGCGAGGTGCTCACGTGACCTAGCACGATGAGTGGAAATTTCACGCTGGCTTTGGTGGGGAATATGGTGCCGTAATGGGTCGTACCAAATCATCGTATATCGACGTATGCTGTCTGCTGACCCCCTTGCTGTACACTTCGTACGGTTCTCGAAATCACCAAGTCTAGGGTGATGAAATCGTGTCGGAGGGGTAGTCCACTACGATAGAAATCTATCTATCAGTACACTATTTTTTTTAATAAGCTAGACGGTGTGGGGCGGGTGTAAAAAATGTATCTTACCACGGGAGGTTCTTCGACGGGTGCTACCTCTACGGATGGTGGTGGTGCTGGTGTGGCGAAAAGTTGGCACGGCTTGATGGTCTCGGCGGAAGTTGGCGGTGCTACTGCTACTGCTGGTGCGACTGCGATTGCTCAGTCTTCGTGGTAATATACTAACGCTTTCTGATTCTGAAATCTCGGGTACACTATGTCGAGCGCGTATGGCATGCGGTCTTGACTGTAATGGTAGGGCAATACCAGTGCTGTATCGGTGCCAGCAGCAGCAGTGGCGATGGGGGAAACGAAGGCGTCTGCGGGAACGTTGGCTGGCCCCCTTGGAACGTTCGAGTTGGTACCCGCGCCCAGAGCACGTACGAATTCGTCGAGAATATCACACTCGTTCTCGGTGGGTGTCGGCTTTGGGCGTTTGAAGGGTGCCGGATGATGCTTCCGTGTCGAGAGACGCTTGCATGGAGCGACGGCTCTGACAGGTGGTGGGGCATCTTCATTGCGTTCTGGAGTCTGCTGCTGCTGCGATGCCTCGGCGTACGACACGTAGGTGCTTGAGGATGCTAAAATAAAACAACTGTTTTAGAAACAAAAAAAACAGTAAAACTAAAATAAATTGTAAAAAATCACGAAAATGCTTACTCATGATGAACGTTTTGAAAATGTTGAAGTTGAGAGTGCTGGTGGTGGATGGTTGCTGGTGGGCTACTGATGTGTTGTGAAGACGGTAGAATAGATCAGAAAGTAGCCGAAGATAGGATGTCTTCATGCTTTTAACGGGGTCGTGTACAAAGGGGTGAAGCCCCATTGGTCGCACACTTTAAGCTCTGCAAAAATCAGATTAAGTGCTACCTGTTGCAACCTGTCAAACACCACGCAGGTCAAAGGTTGAGCACCCCAAACACCCACCTGTCGTCACCACCGCAGCTAAGCCGGAAGCATAGGGACATGAGATAGTGATCACTGATTGGGTGATTGACATGTTTTTTAAACAGAATAGTAATCCATATCTACCCATACATTTTGATGCTATCTGTAGTAGTACCAGTAGGAGGTTAAAGGTTTGGCAAACCCTCACACCTATGGTCATCGGGGAATCATCACCTACCGTCATGCAACCACTTCTGTTCGAGGAGTGGGTGCAAAATTAGTTAGTGTGGTAGGCAGTTTTCAGGCTGATATTGAAATAAGAGTGTGTAACTATACATGCCTCCCTCGCTTCCGAAGGTGCTAGGAAACTGCGTTTGTACCATTCATCGAGTGTATAGGTTCTTGAAGCTGTCGGGTTTTGACCAACTCGTATAGTGCTTTTTAGGTTTTGTATTTCTGTGGGCGCCATATAACAAGCCTCTTGGCAGTTGGTGCGCCTCAAAAAACCTAACTAAATAACTATCCCTGTGGAACAATTACGTGGGCCAGTAACACCAGAGAAGGATGGATTTGAAGATAGCACTGCTTTGCGTTTACCCGAATTGCCACCTGATAACATAGACATTACGGACAATGATATTTTGAATCAAATTTTGCATGTTCCTGAACCATGGCACGATAGATTGTCTGCCTTGTTGTTAGAAAGCAAAGCCACATTTGGTGCAAAATTAAGATCCGAAGATACATTTTTAATGAAATACAGTTTAAATTTAACTGATTGGACCCTTATAGCTAGAAAGCCTTACTGTATACCCGAAATTCATCGTGAAAAGGTCGAGCAACATTTACAAGACTTTCTCGACGCAGACATTATAGAAGAAAGTCTCTCACCCTTTTCTGCGCTATGCTTGGTCGTTTCCAAGCCAGATTTAAGCGTTTGTTTAGTGGTAGACTTTAGAGAATTAAACAAACGAATTATAACAATTTCACAGCTTTTGCCAGACATACAGCATGTTGTTCAATCTATGGGTAATGCTACAGTGTACACGTCCTTTGACCTGCTTTCGGGATTTGACCAAATTTTCCTAGAAAACGAGTGGGATAAAGAAGCTACAGTTTTTACAATATATGATCTTCATTTACATTTTAAAAATTACCGATGGGACTTTGTTCCTCTTTGTCAATTTTCCAAAAGCTCGTTAATCAAGTACTGAAAGACCTCATCAACAAGTTTTGTCATGTTTACGTAGATGACATAATTTTCTATTCCCCCACCATGGAACAACATTTAATTGACATTCAAGAAGTGCTGATACGACTGCGAAAAGCTAAATTAAAATTAAGCTGCAAAAATGCACATTGGCTAAAAGAGAACTCAAATTCTTGGGGTATTTGTTAAGCAAAGATGGCTTAAAAACAGATCTGGACAAAATAAGAACTGTAGTTCAATTTCCTACTCTTAAAAATGCGAAAGAAGTACAGTCATTTGTTGGATTGACTGCGTATTACCGAAAATTTATTGCTGACTGTTCAAAAAAATTGGCATCCCTTACATCGTTACTACGAAAAAATACTTCGTTTGTGTGGACACAAGAATGTGACGACGCATTCAATGAATTAAAACACGTCCTAACCACAAGCCCTATTTTGATGTATCCAGATTTCACACGTCAGTTTATACTTACATGTGATGCATCAACAATTGCTTTAGGAGCAGTGTTAGAACAAATTGAGGATGAACAAAATAAGAGACCGGTAGCCTACATTAGTAGAAAGTTAAATACACCAGAAACCTATTATGCTGCGACTGAATTGGAACTTTTATCAATAGTGTGGGCAGTAGGTGTATTTTGTCCCTTGTTGTACGGACTTTGATTTACTACATATATCCGGAAAAGATAACAAAATTGCTCATGTTTTGAGTCGTAACATTAACAAAGACACTAAGGAAAACAAAAATGTAACACGTATGAAGAAACTGCCCGAGCAAAAACAACATCCAGTATCAAAAAGAAAGAAAGTTAAGCAAAAAAACCCCCGTCTGGTATTCTGATTCTTCAGAAGTAGTAACGGAGGAAAGTGATTCGGAATTTGAGTATTGGACAGAAACGCTTAATGTAGCCAAAGCCCAGGACCTAGGCCTATTTTTAACCAAATGAACATTCACAACCTTAAGAAATTACAAGTTAAAAATATTACCATGAGATTATTCAGTTCCCAGAGAACCCAGGCTCGGAATTCTCGTTGGCGGAGGCGTCCCCATTCTGTTGGGAAATGGGGGTGAACCAGTGCCCTCACTTTGGCTCCAAAGGGGGGGGGGCTCGTCTGAGAGCTCCTAGATGAGGATGACCTCCGCGGAGAGGGTGGTGGTGCCCTTAAGGCCAGAGGGGTATGCACTTGTCTCGCCGGCGGACGAGAATGTGCCGCTATTAGAAATTGAAGCTCTCCAATCAACTCAGTTGGTGTTTCCTGTACTTTATGCTGAAATAAAAGGAAAACAACTTGTAGTTATACCAGAAAAATTTAAAGGGTATGTGTTGCAGCATTTTCATGAAAAACCATTTGCTGGACATTTTGCTGCTGAAAGAACATATAATATGATTAAGCAAAAGTGTTATTGGGAAGGTGTGAAAATGGAAATTACCAATTACTGTAACGCTTGCATCATTTGTAACGAACGAAAAAAGCCCAGAGTTCAAGCACCTTTCCAGCGTCACCAGGTGCCTACTTACCCCTTTCAATATCTATGCACTGATTTACTCGGGCCTTTGCCATCAGGAAAAAATGGAGAGACTTACATCTTACTAGTGGTAGATTGTTTTACTCGATGGGTTGAAGCATTCTCGATAAAAGACATGAAAGCCTCTACTGTAGCGCGTCATATTGTTGACAATGTGTTCTGCAGATTTGGAATGCCTGAGACTATACTAAGTGACCAAGGTAGAAATTATGAAAGCAGCCTCTTCAAAGAAGTGTGTAAAATATTACAAATAAAGAAAATCAGGGTTGCACTGAGAGGGTCCCAACAAAGAGTCATAAAGTTCCAGAGAGTTCATTGATAAATGAAGTGAGTTTGTACTCGCAAAAAGGGAGGTGTAAGTTGAACAAATGAGTATTTCATTGGATAAATGAGTTCACTTCACTGCCCCCGGCTTGTTTTGTCACCCCCGTCTGACAATCCGAAGGTAATGTGATGAACTATATATATAAAAAAAACACAAAATAAACAGTGATAGGGCAAAAATTGATAATAACAGCAAAAAAAACTGTCCAAAGACAAGTTTGTCAATAGTGTTGAAAAATAACAGCGGCCTAAAACGAAAAAATTAACACCAAAAAAGAACACGCTCAGAACGAAGAATCGTCCACCACGTCGTGGTAAACTTCGTCCTGAAACGTGCCCTCCTTCATGGCTTCGTTAAGCCCCTCTTCCATCGGCTCTGGAGGAATTGCGACGTGGTCGGTGGCTGGAGTCACATCGTTGGGCGGGGGTTTGGCGTTGCTGTCGGCCGGCGAGAAGCATGCGCCCTTTCAGTCTCGAAGAAGGTCCTCAACTTCCCCTTGTTCTGGCACACCTGGCCCCTCGTGGTCTCACGACCCCACGCCTCCGTCACTTAATTTGCTGCCCACAACGTGCCGTTGTCGGTGAACAATGGCACGATGTCCTGGAATGGCTCCGGCACGTCCCGTAGACGGCAGACTTAGCGCGGGCCGTATGGTCATAGGCCGTTCTCCCTTGTCGTCGCTGGTTTTGTGGCGCGTGCCCCACTCGACGAAGGTTTTGCCTGTGGGTGCTTCGTGTTGTTGGACGCCTTTGAGCTCCTTCGTCGCTCGTTGATGGTCCTCGGTTGATGGTGCCTGGTTGGGGGACGTGGTCTTGCCTTAACCGGTCGCCTCTCTGTTCGGGTGCCGGTGCCGGATGCTGGGTGCTGGCTGCTCGGAAATAATTTGCTCGGCTGGGCTGAGCTGCGTGAACTGCTGGCCACATCCCATTCGACTGTTGCGTCGTGGGGTTTGAGTGACGCTGCTTCGCCGTGCTGGCCGCCAGGTCGTTCTCCAATTGCCGGAGCAAGTCCTGGAGGACGTGGATTCTTGCCATCATGGCTTTGTAATATGTTGTTCGCTCTATGTGCGAAAAAGAGCTGGAGATAGTCTGAGCTTGATGGTTTCTGCGATGTCGCCTAGGCAGAAATCGAGACGAAAGTGATGAAGAAGAAGCGAGTATGACTGCTTCTCCCTTTTATTGCACCAATTTCCTTCTGTGCTCGAGATGCTCTGCTCGTGGGGGTGAGGGTCTTGGAGGTCGTGTCGTCCTCTGCTTTCTTTTGCAGAGGGGTTTTCGGTGGTGGGAGTACCTCTGACCTTGACCCCGGTAATGTCATCTGTACTCGTTGGCACGAGTGATAATTTTTCAAATCAACAGCGTGGTGATGGCCCACTGAAGTTTCGTCTTCATTAACCAACAAGTTCATGACGGGCCCTACACGCTTGGCACCTTATAAGGACCCTTCCAACATGCTGCCAGTTTAGCAGTAAAGTGCTTCGCAGCGCTCGAAAGATAATGGGTCCTTAGCATTACCAGGTCCCCATCTATGAAAGTGACATCTCGGTGTGATTTGTCGTAGTGAGTTTTCATGGCTTGTTGGGCTTCACGAACTGTCGCTCGTTCTTTTCGGAAAGCTGCTGTTTTTCTCTCGTTGTGCTCGCGTTCGACCTACATAGTTGTCGCACGCGTCATTCACACTCTCCGGTTGTGCAAGCATCCAGTCGGTGGCCGAGCGAAGCTCGCGTCCGTAGGTGAGGAACGCAGGTGAGAAGCCGGTGCTCTGATTCACGGAGGTTCACAAAGCCTGAGTTAATTTGCCAAGCTTCTTGTTCCATGTACGTTGATTTCCTTTCTCTATGTGGGCAGCTATCATAGGACGGAGATCACGTATCACCCTTTCTGCACGATTGCTTTGTGGGTGGTAGGGCGATGTTAGCTTGTGGTGGACACCAGTCTCTTCGCACAATTTTGCCAACAGCCCACTACGGAATTGCGGACCGTTGTCGCTGACAAGCTCTTTCGGCACGCCGTGACGAACAAAATAATCGTTGGCCAGTCGATCGACGACGACTTCCGCAGACGCCGTGCGCAACGGGTATAACTCGGGCCAACGACTAAAATTGTCGACGACTATTAGCAAGTAGCGATTTTGGGACGAGCTAGGTGTTACTGGGCCAAATAAATCGACGCTCACGCAGACGCCAGGGTCGTTGACCTCGTGTGGTTGCAGCAGGCCGGCGGGAGGACCCGGCGGGGCCTTTAGTTGCTGACACTGAGGACACGATCGAACGTAGTTGTTTACCAACTGGCGAAGGCGTGGGTGAAAGAACCGGGCAGCAATGCGCGAGTACGTACGCTTAATACCACCATGGCCCGCAGTGGGCTCATCGTGCCATTCGCGTAACACGTCCGGCGTCATTGCTTCCGGAAGAACGACGCGCAGTGCGTCGGTACCACGTTCTGCAGCACTGCGCGTCCATCTCGGCTGCTTGTAAAGAAGACCGTCCAACACGACGTAAGGCGAGTCGGTTCCTTCCGAAATCTCGGCCTTCATTTGTTGACAAAAGTCGTCTTCTTTTTGTGCAGCCTCCCAGTCTTCTCGGTTGCTGGGAGCAAACGCTTCTCTCTCGAGTGCGTTGACCTCTATGGTCGTTGCGTCGTCCTCCGTTGCTCGTTTCCACCACTCTTCTCCACTGAGAAGGGGTTCTTCGTCGAATTCCGATTTCTCAGGTGGGTCGAGCACGGGGGCGCGACTGAGCGCGTCCGCGATTACGTTATTTATTCCTTTGATGTACCTGATTTTAATGTTCATATCGGATAACATAATCGCGTAGCGAGCGAGCTTCCCTGCTAGGTTTGGGCTTGTCATCAACCATTTGAGGGCGGCGTGGTCGGTGACGGCTTCAAAACGCTTGCCAACGAAATGAGCACGACACTTCTGCACTCCCCAATATAGGCCTAAAAGTTCCTTCTGAGTCGTACTGTAGTTCCGTTCTGTGGCGCTTAATTTCCGACTCAGAAACAACAACGGACGTTTGTCTTCGGGCTCCTGTTGTGACAAACATGCTCCAAGTCCCACGTCACTTGCGTCTGTGTACAACACTAGAGACAAGGAGGGGTCGTACTTAGCAAGGTCGTCGGCGCCAGCGAGTGCTTTCTTAGCGTCGTCGAAAGCTTGGTCTTGCGCGCTGTTCTACGGCCATTCACTTTTCTTCGCTCGTGTAATGGCGAACAGCGGCGCGAAAGTAGTGTTGACGTTTGGCACGTAGCGGTGGAGCCAGTTGATCAACCCAAGAAACCGCCTCAATTCGGTGAGGTTTTGGGGCTTTGGGTACTCCGCAATGGCTCGCAATTTGTCTGGACAAGGCCGTATAGTGCTCTCAGAAATAATGTGACCGAGGATAGGCACTTCTTTCGCAACGAGTACACACTTTTCCATGTTGAGCGTTAAACCAGCAGCTTGCAGACGTTGGAAAACCATGTCCAAATCGACAAGATGTTGTTTGAATGTTGGCGAGTGTATCAACACGTCGTCCAAGAATGCGGTGGCAACATGGTGTGGAATGTTTTCCAGCCCTCGTTGCATATGTCGTTGGAATACTGCGAGGGCGTTGCACAACCCGAAGGGCATTTGAACCCATTCAAACAATCCATCGGCGGTGGCAAACGCTGTTTTAGCAATTGTGCTCTTGTAAAGCGAGATTTGCCAATAACCTGCCGCCAAATCAATTGTCGAAATGAACTTGGAGCTGGCCAGATTGTCAAACACCTCTTCTACCTGTGGCATCGGGTACCTATCCGGCGTGGT
>JAQIWH010005580.1:0-14381 GCA_034695005.1 Cryptops parisi | reverse complement strand
TGACGATTGTTTACTATGTAACATTTTTAGTGTCACTAAAATACAAAAATAAATTTATCAACAAATAAAAATGTAACAGAAGTCTCTTCTTACTTTTGTAATTGGGAGTAATTTGATTTGTAAAGTTTTTGCGTGTCAAAAACTTTAATTTCATCCTATACAATGTTAGAAGAAACAATGATTAGTAAATAACCACAAAAAATTATAATAATATTTTAAATTTTTTTTTTATTAAAATTACTTTTTAATAATAATAAAAGTGAATTGAAACCAAAACTTTACGTACCAGCTCCACCCACTGCGATCCGAAGGACCGTAACGACCCATGAGATAATTTAATCTCAACATGGACACCTTTTGCATCACCATCAGTTCAGAGGATAATAATTCACCGACGTTGATAGAATTGCCCATGAAACTGGTTAAAGCTTGATGGGAAAAGTTAGCTGTTACGATTGTTTGTTGGTTGGAACACTCGCTCACACTGTTGAAGAAAATAAGTAAAAAAACATAAGTAAACTGTAAAAAAAAAGTATACAAAACTATAACATGTACAGTATATAGCAATAATAATGTTGCAAAACAACACGAGATTCATCACCATCCAATCAATACTTACTTTAAGCATTCATCCTCGTCCATGGGAACGGGGTAGTCGGAAATTTTGAGTTCTCTCCATGAGAGTGTGGTAACTGCGAGGATCATAAGAAATAAAATTATATTCATTAAAAAATAAAACATTAACATTTAAAATATAACACAATGACTGCCCATAATTTGCGACTTCATCACAAATACAGCTTTTCAACAAATATGAGACCCTTCAAAAAACTACAAGTTGTTTTCAAAATGAGATAATTTGCCCATATCAAATGAAAGATACAAATTACACCTCTAATTTAAGCGTAAAACTTGTATCATGATGATGTATAGTACACTATGACATAGCTAAAATCCGACCAGACACCAACCCACACTCTATGATGTGGACATGTCTGGAATGGGATTTCTCGTTGGTTGGAGGTTCCACAACAAACGGACTACTGGAGATTCTGTATGCTTACTTTTTACCTCTTTACATACATGCATACCAAAGTCGCTGAAATACCATCTGGCCAGTTTGCTGAATGCTGTAGCCAATCCCTACATAACATGCGATTCCACACTTTCTTCATCGCATTTAAAACAAAAACAAATGCAAAAACAATTTTCTCCTCCTTGCCCATCCAATGTCATTCCGTCATTTATGACAAATAAGATTAAATCTATCTAGTTTTTTTCAGAACAATAGAAAAACTAAAGCAGCACTAGAAATATAAAACAATATAAAACGTGAAAATTGTTGAGAAGCTGTGCAAACGTGAAAATACATATTCTACTCAATAAAAAACATAAGAATTTGACAAGTAGAATAAGTACAATTTCTTAATCAAAAACATTAAAACATTGCTACAACAAAGACCAGTATTTTTGGAATAGAGAACCGCTTGCGGCATAAGTTGCTTGTATATGAGTTATGGAGTTGGGAGTAGGTTAGTTGAATTAAACAACCAAAATATCTTTTAAATGTACGAGTAATACATTTTATGCAACAGTGATGAGATATGGAGTACGTTTTTGTTTCATTTAACTAGATTACCCTTCACCCAACTCCATAACCCAAGTACAAGCAAGCAACGCCACAAGAGGCTTTCTCGGCTAATCAAAACACAGCTTCAATTTATACGGTATTGAATTTAAAATCAGTATTTTTGGCATTCCACAGCTAACCCATGCAAACAGATCCCTCCCCCTCCCAATTATAGTAAAAAATGCATTTATCTAGATTCTTGATATTCTACTAAACGTATTAAGTATAATATATCATGATAATACATAACTAATACATTGATTAATGATATATAAAACACATGTAGTAATCAATACAACTATAAACTATTTTGTTAACAAGCTTACAACCACAACCACTGGTTTCAAATTGAAAAGATTTTTCTCATTCTCCAAGGCTAAAGGAAGCCATATTGTAAGCCAACGTGTGCACCAAGTATTTAGTGGAAAAATTTGTAATTGTTGAATTGGTCGAAATTGTTAAAATAGACGCGGTGAATACCATTCCTACTGATAAATATATCGTATATATCGTTATTTGAAGAAATCATTAATCTAAATATTTTTATCGTTATCTTACACACAAAACATGGGAGAAATTGGTTAAAATAATTAATTATGATCCAAACACAACTTACAAATTTTACGACAAATCACACTGTACCGTACCGTGTTTCTCTAAGAAACTAAACTAATATCTAAAATTAATAAAAATTAACGAAAAACAAACTATGATATCAATATCCATCTGCTATGCTTTTAACGTTTTGCACCGTTAACCACCGATTAACAACAAATTTCACTAACTTTGCTAAGTTTATGATAATAAAAAACCCTAGAAAACCAGAAACCAAATTACATTATTTTAAACATTTAACTTTGTATGTTTTTAAAGGAGAAGCGGCTTGTGGCGCAAGCGGTTAAAATTGTTTTGTTTTTGTTTTAAATTGTCTTAAAGTCAATGGATATTTATACCAGTTTAAGTTAAAATATAGGGTTAAAATACAACACTAAATAATTTACACCACGAATCATAAAATTCATGAGTTTTTTGTTTTTTTGTCTAACCTGAACTATAGCCTACACCCAAAAGCCGTAACCAAACATTCATGTAGAATCACATCTCGATCGCTTATATCACTAATAAATTACAATATCTAACATCACGAATTAAACCGAATAAATAACTTTTCCCAACGACTTTTCTGTATGCCAGTAAATATATTCTGCAAACTTTGTCAACTTTTTGAAGGGAAACTTTCGTTCTACCAAAACATATCATTTCATAAACATTGAATGAGAAAAAAATCTCTAAAAGAAAAAAATTCATTCACATCCCATTTCACCATGCTTCCAAAAATAAAACAAATGTCTTCTAACTTACAGGCAAGATTAACTTATTAACACACAAAAAACAACACTAATCAAAAAATACTAACTTATCCACGCGAAAAACGAGAACGTCTATAATTAAAGAATAAAGAACCATGTACTTACTTGTGCCACCGCCACGAACATTGAAGACATCTTCAATAAAGCTCTTGAAGTTCAACCAATCGCCCATTAGGAAAAATGTGTTAAAAGATGGTACAATAAATTGTTCACAGACAAATTGTGAAATGTTCACTGTTAAGAATAAGCGTGTTGTAACAAACGTTTCGAAACAAGAACTGAAAATGTGAATGATAAGAAGCCCCTTTATATCCAAAACAAGAGAGGGTCACGTGATTAGCACGTTACCCAGTGGTCATCTGATTTACATACATTCCAATGACCTAGGGTCATAGCACAACAATCCATGGTGAATCACATGTCACCTGTTGGTGGAGCAGTAGGACTGGAACGGGTTTTCTTATCTATGCGATAAAACTTCAATAATTACACCTCATGGTCTATAACAATAGTATGATGACCTCGATAAAAAAGTTTTGTCAAATTTTGGTCAAATTCAAAATGTTTGTCCAGTATGAAATTTTATGTGAACCATGAAAAATGAATCAATGTTTAAAAACTACTTATAGTAATAACACTTTATGTATAAGATTAATATTAATTCAATATAAATTAAAATAATATAAAAATTAAGAAGTCAAGTCTTTAATATTTAAACAATCTCTTTTGTGTTAACACACATAGTATGTGTGAAAAAAGTTTAACAAAATATGCATATATTATGTCGTTCTACCTACCAAAATATTTCATGTGTATTTCTTATACATGTATCATCAACTTTCGTTAGGCCTACCACATGTCAAATTTAATTTAAGTTTGTGTATTCCAGTACTAGTACATTATCCAATGTGGCTATTTAATCTATAGCAAAGTAAGCTAAGTCGACAAATACTATTTTTTATAAGTTTTTGTACAAAAGTATTTTGCATTTAATTATATAAATAAAATATAAACGTATGTACTGTATATGTAAAAAAAATGCAATATATAACAAAGGTGAATTAGCGTGTAACGAAGATAATCCATTACAGAATAACCGTCGCTACAGGATATCTCATTAAACCAATGATGATAATTGACTAATTGATTCTAGAAGCTAAATGACCACTTTTCAAACGTAATAATATACTTTGTTCAAACACAGTGTGAGATATAAATTATATAAACCCGGTATGTACAAATTAGTAGAAAACGAATGATTACATAAAATAATAAAACTATTTATAAGCAAGCGATTGGTATCGTTAACCTAAATGGTTAGACTTTGTTCACACAATATGCATTATAAAAAAAAAATATTTATTTTAAAAATGACAAAAATGTATCGCGGGTATTTTATTTATTTTCGATTTTTACATTTTAAAGGAATAATACAATAAAAGAGTTATCGTTGCAAAGGCGGTCGTAACACGAAATTCAGTTGTTGATCTCGGTGTACAAATATTTAAAATAATTGTAATTTGTCTTTCACTTTAGTGATTATTAGAGTTGAGTTTTGTGAAATTGCTTCAGATTAATGAATGTGAATCTGTGGCTTTGGCTGTTGAAATGAATTGTAATGGATTTTTAATGTTGTAAAATTGATTGAATTTTGTCGTCTGTGAAGTATTGTCCGAGACTCCGACCGTGGAAAAAGAATACGTATTAAAAATTTGTTTAAATAATATTCTAATTAAACGCTAAATTCGATAGTATTAATTTAATGGTTAGCCAGTCTGGTAGTAAGTCTACTTCTAGAACTCTGTGTGGATATTAACAGAATAATTAAAGTTTTAACAATGCAAAAAATTTGTATGGTAATAAATAATTTTATATCAGTAAAGCAAATTCATTAAAATAGTTCTAATAATCACTTTGGGGGTAGAAGTTTGACCTTGCTGGTGGCGCCACTTGCTCGCACTTAGACTTTCTTGGTGTGTACGATCAGGTTAATTAAACTTATTAAATGTATGACTAGTGAATCGGTGATTTATTATGTTTCGTTTAACTAACCTAGTTTCTAATACCAAGTGATTCAAAGTACCCCGCCCCCCCTTCCGTTTGTAAAGTTTGTAATACGGTAGTACGATAATGTAATTTATTGCACTACAGTATTGTATAAACAATATTATTTAATTTGTAATTTATTATTATTATAGTTGTTATAATGTAATTTATTATTATTATAGTTCATTAATGGTATTGCTGGTAATTTAAAAAATTCAGGCATTGTCCATACAATAGGTAGCCCTTTTTGGCAAGGTATAAAACCACACCTTGCCTAGTCAAATTCTAAACTCTAATAAGGTGGACGTTGGGCGGCCATTTATTGTCAAAATTCTTGGCGAATAACAGGTGCAGTTTAAATCAAATTTACACTTATAAAAACTAATTGACATATTACATTGAGCAATAAGTCAAAAGTCTTATGAAAAAAACAGGGATAGAAATGAGTTCAGTACGTAGTTTCAAAAACAAATGACGGCGCTAATAAAGTAACATCCAAGAGGCGTGGTTTACGACTAGATTGTGGATTTATCATATGATGATTGGCTGGCATACGACATTGAAACGGCCAATGAAGTGAGTTGAAGGTTGGTGTTCGGGCTGACGTCACGTCACCATGTTAATGTTCTAGGAGGTACTAAAAGACACCGTCTGTTCTCGTTTGAACTTCGCAATCGAGTTGTTTTTTAATTGATTCTCAACAGTACAGATATCAGTCGACGTTTACAGCTAGAAAAGACAATTAAACTCGTTTGTCATGGTTCACATCTGATTGAGTTAAAGGTCACAAAAGTTCGTGAAATTGCTCAATCGACTTCGTCATCGGTTAATTTTTCAAAATTTGGATGACTGTTGTATGTCGTGATGAATGTGAGGCTGGAACCGATAAGTATTATTTTGAAACTGCTTTCCATGGTTGCTGCAAATTGCTGAATAATATCAGAAAACGCTCTTTGGCACTGACTATGGAATGCTCGTGTTGCATTACATTAAAACGTCCCATTGACAGACGCTACATGAAAACGGCAACTGGGTGCGGAGCTTAGCTCAGAAGCAATGTGATTGGCGGGAGATTTTAAAAATTTTGGCGGAAGATTTGTAAGTAGTACAGGAGACGTTTTCGGTTTCGTTTCAAAAAACCACTGACCAACCTTAAATAAATTGATTAATAATTTTTTTTATTTAATAATTTTTTTCTTTTTAATTAAATTTGGAATCCAATCTAATCTAATACTTTATACTAAGATTTCTATATTTTATACTATATTTGATAAGATATTTTATTAGATAGTTTATATTTTATCTAATATTTTTATCTATTGTTTTATCTAATACTTTCTAACTTTCTATATTATTGATAGCCCTATATTTCCTATTATTTGAAGATATTATTTGCTTTATTTTTTTTCTTATAAACTGATTTTTACCAATTAAAAAATTTACCAATCAATAACAAACAATGACAACAAAACAGTAACAAATGCTACTCAAAAATAAAGGAAATTTATATTGTTTCTGTTATTACTATTATTTATTTTCTAATATACCTAGAATATTTCATTAATATACAGTACTTTAATTTTTAATATTAATATTTTAAGCATTTTGGTTACTATTAATAATTTTAAACTATTATTTCTATTAGTTTATTATGATTAATTATCGCAAAAGCAATGTTTGACCTGCAAAGCGATGTTTGGCTGGATATGCGATGTTGAGATGAAGATGCTGCTTAGGACGATGCTTCGGTTTCGTTGCATTACAAACGTTAGAATTAAAATAATTTAGAATTTATCTAATACTTTGTATCATTTACCTTACTATTATTTCTATCATTAATATTTTTATACTACTTATTAGATAAATGAAAGAAACATTCAATGCATACATACCATTTCGCATTTTTGTATTTTTTACTATACGCAGCAAATCAATTTATTCGTATACTTTAATATACTTTAATATACTCTTGCCATTTTAACTAGTGCGTTGAGTTTACCAGCGAAGTGAAAGTACAACTTACGACAAAGTAAAAGCAAAGAGATACTGCACAAGACAAAAGAGGAAAGAGATGAGATGTCGTAAGTTGCACTTTCACTTTGCTGGTAAACTCAACGCACTAGTTAAAATGGCAAGAGACGATAATGAAAACCAATTTTGCAAGTTTAAACTAAAATCTACTGTATGTAGTAAGGACGATAACAAAGTTATAATCCGTGCTGCAGTATATGATCAAGATGACTGGAAGACTTGGTTCGACGAATACCAAAGAGAATCGTCAACATTTTGGATCGTGCGTTCTACTTATCCAAACTGTAAACAATTTTTATTTAAAAAAGACTATGTTTGTCAGCATAGTGCATTCGGAAAGGCCACTGAGAGTGTGAAATACTCGAAAAATACTCATTGTGGAGCGAAGCTATCAGTGAAAATAAAATTTGTGACTAAAAACACGAAGTGCAAGGATTCCTACGTGAAAGTAAGTTAATTAATTTCATTCGGACCATATCGGTTAAAGGCCCACCAATATTTTGTTGCTTCGCTATACCTATTTTAGATATACAGTAATACCAAATTAAATTTATACAGTATATACAGCGTATACAGTATACTAAAGTTGGTAGAACTGTATTTTTGCGAATTTTATTTTGTTGATTCTATCATGACTAATACTAAAGTCATAATACTTTATATGGCCTGTAATACACTGCTCACAAAAACTAGGAGATATTTCACAATATTCGTAATATTGTGAAATATCCCCTAATATTTGTGGGCAGTGTGCTTTATATTGTAAGCCATGATTGTATCCTGTATTTTGACGTATTTAATTATTTTCAATGGTAATAATAAAATACGCTATTTTTTTTCCTTCTCAAAAATATTTAATTAAATACTGTACGCTAAAATACAGTTTCACCCTAAAATTAACAATACTTCATACCCTACACTATTATAGACAGTGCCTTCTATACAGGAGGCACTGATATAGAAGTGTGTATAGCGAATATAAATACTAAATTTATGCTTCGCTATACCTAAAATCAAACGTGCGTTGTCCGTGTTATCAGTACATATACTTAAATATAGTACTCTTAGCTTTATTTTTAATTGCGTAAAATTAATGGTATAATGTAAATTTTAAATCAAATTGTATAGAATTGTGTTTTTGTTCAGTACTTCACTTGATATATGTATATACTAATTTGTTTTCTTAATAGTAATTGGTAAGGTTTTTAATTGTACTTTTAGTTTACTATGTCACTTTGACTAGTACTTTATAGTTTAAAAACCATGTAAATGTTAAAGTCAAAATGTATATGTATTATATAGGCTACTATTGGTAATTAGTTTATCTTTTATGCAATTATTTTGTACACAAGGCTTTTATTTTTTATTGGTGGGTACCTGTGGTGGGCACTTAATCGACAAAGTTCTTTTATAATGCTGCATTTTGCTTATTTTTTTTGATAATCAACTAAACTTATATCTACTTTAATATTTTTTAGGAAGGTCTGCCAGCAGTAATAGTGATAGACACCAAACACGAGCACAGTGTAAATACTGCCGAGAGTCTTTATCACTCTCCCCCAACTGACGATACTAGACTTCAATTTAAGACTTATTTTGAAGCGGGTATGACTGTTGCTGGAGCTATCAGAACTCATCTTGATTATCTGGAAATACTAGAGGATACCACCGAAAGAACATTTGCAACTTCTGCCATAAATCCAAAACCAAGAACTGTTAGATGGTGGTACGATGAATGGCGGCGAACCAATTTAGGTCCTAGAAAAGGATTAAATGTGCTTGAGGTGAGTGCTTGTGACATTATATATAATCAGGGCAATTGTTGGGTCCTGGATTTTGAGTCAGACACCAGTAACTCATTAATTGCTTCGACTTAAACTCCACAATTAATTTATTGAGATTTGAATTTGGCACTTAAATTTGAAATTTTAATATATAGTTAATTTTATTTTAATATTGCTAGTTTAATATATAGTTAGAGGAATCAGAGCAAATGCAAATAATTTTTACCCACTCTAATATTTATAAATATTTTTACCCACTCTAATATTTATAAATATTTATGTTTACAGTTCCTCACAGACAAACTAGATGTATATGCCAGCAAAGGAGTTACCATTTTGCAGCATAGAGATCCAGTGGCAGTGTTGGTTTTAACTCCACTCATGCAACGAGCACATGCCCTCCCACTAGCAAGCAAAATAGTATTTATAGATAGCACGGCTTCTTGTGATGGTGAAAACCATTCTATAACATTTCTGCTTACACCTTGTGCTGCAGGGGCTGTTCCATTGGCTGTAATCATAACGGCAGGGCAACGAGAAAGTGATTACAGGTGTGGTTTTTCCCTATTGAAAACTGCTCTTGGAGACCAATTATTTGGCGGTCAAAAATATCCAGATGTGTTTGTCTCCGATGACAGTACCGCAGAACGGAATGCTATTCATGCAGCCTTTCCAGAAAGCACAAGCAAACTATGCTTGTTCCATGTTCCACAAGCAGTTTGGCGATGGCTGTGGGACAGTAAACACAAAATTGACAAGGATGATAGAAAGGTGTTAATGCAAGAATTTCAAAGTGTAATGCGTGCTGGCACTGTGGAAAAAGCAGAAGAAATGTTTGAGTTTGCAGTGATATCTGCTACAAGCAGTCGTTATCCAAACTGGCAAAAACACATTAAAGGTTACTGGGAGAGTCGTGAAGATTGGTGTATGGCCTGGAGAGGAAATGAAATGTTTGGCCATAATACGAATAATTTTGCAGAAATAACAGTACGCCTGTACAAAGATATCGTTCTATCCAGAAGTAAGGCATATAACATGATAGCTTTGGTAGATTTCACATGTACTGTGATGGAAACGTATTATGTTAATCGCCTGCGTGCATTTTCAAATGGACGAATTGCTGAACCAAGGCTTCTGTTAAAAGGATTAATAAAGAAGGCCGAATATCTCTCTCACAATGATCGAGTGAAGAAAGTGTCGGAGACAACGTTTATTGTCCCAAGTGAAAAAGGAGATTGCGAATATGAAGTCGACGTACTCACAGGAGTGTGCACATGTGAAATGGGTAAATGCGGAAAATTTTGCAAGCATCAAGCAGGGGTTTTGAAATTCCATCCTGTATGCTCTCACAACTTGCTTGTGTTAACTACAGAAATAAAACATAGCATTGCAGTGTTAGCTTTAGGAAAGAAAGCAGAACCCCTGGCTTTTTATCAACCACTTGTAAACAGTCCAGTGTTAGCATGTACCTCACAAGAGAGTGATCTAGATGTAGGCGATGCATGTAGTACTGATGATGTGAATATTTCTGAGGTTAATATGTCAAGCGAAAGTTTACCTCCTGAAAATTTGAAAAATAATGCGGAAGTTGAAAGTGTAGATTACGATTGTGCTGTCAGTTCAAAGATTGACAAGTTTTTTCAAACGTTTAAAGAACATCATTTAAAATATGGAACATCACCCACTGCAATGGACAAGATATTGGGCCGCATCGATAATGTACATTCCGCAAGTTCGTGGGAAACGTTTTTAATGACACAAGGTTCTGCTATAAATCCCAAAGGCACACGTACAGGAAGCAGTATCCGAGTACAACCTACTGCCATATCGCGGAGAAAACCAGGAATCACAAGGGGCTGCAAGAGACTTCCGAGTGGAAGACCGTACTTGGGAGAAACTAAACCAGCAAAAAGACCACGAAAATTGTCACATGCAATTGAGAATAACTACCCAAACGCGAAGTCTCACGGTGCTGGGCACTAATGATTATAGGGTCGACCTAACCAAAATTCTACATGCTGATAAAATAACCAAGTTCATATTTTAAAGAAAATGTTTCATCTGAATGGGTTTAATAAATAGTATGCAAAATAGTATTGTAGAATTATTTTTTAATGATCATTAAATTTTTATATTTATCAAAGTATATTAAATAAATAGATTTGCTGTGTATAGTAGAAAATACAAAAATGCGAAATGGTATGTATGCATTGAATGTTTCTTTCATTTGTCTAATAAGTAGTATAAAAATATTAATGATAGAAATAATAGTAAGGTAGATAATACAATGTATTAGATAAATTCTAAATTATTTTAATTCTAACGTTTGTAATGCAACGAAACCGAAGCATCATCTGAAGCAGCATCTTCATCTCAACATCGCATATCCAGCCAAACATTGCTTTTGCGATAATTGATAATAATAAACTAATAGAAATAATAGTTTAAAATTATTAATAGTAATCAAAATGCTTAAAATATTAATATTAAAAATTAAAGTACTGTATATTAATGAAATATTCTAGGTATATTAGAAAATAAATAATAGTAATAACAGAAACAATATAAATTTCCTTTATTTTTGTGTAGCATTTGTTACTGTTTTGTTGTCATTGTTTGTTGTTGATTGGTAAATTTTTTAATTTGTAAAAATCAGTTTATAAGAAAAAAATTAAAGCAAATAATACCTTCAAATAATAAAAAATATAAGGCTATCAATAATATAGAAAGTTAGAAAGTATTAGATAAAACAATAGATAAAAATATTAGATGAAATACAAAATATCTAATAAAATATCTTATCAAATATAGTATAAAATATGGAAATCTTAGTATAAAATATTAGATCAAGTTGGGTTCCAAATTTAATTAAAAAGAAAAAAATTATTAAATAAAAAAAGATCATTAATCAATTTATTTAAGGTTAGTCAGTGGTTTTTTGAAACAAAACCGAAAACGTCTCCTGTACTACTTACAAATCTCCCGCCAAAATGTTTAAAATCTCCCGCCAATCACATTGCCTTTGAGCTAAGCTCCGCCCCCAGTTGCCGTTTTCATGTAGCATCTGCCAATATGCGTCCCGGCTTTTGTATGGTTGTTGTTTTTTCATCTGCACAGCCATCTTACTTGTCACGGCTCCACAGCATTCATCATGCCGGAATTCGCATTGTGTTAAGGGTATTCCGAACAAGCCCTGTGATAAGCATGTGTGCAAAGAGTGGTGAACTTCTATTTCACCATCTCATGGAAACCTCAACATGCAGTTACATACCATGTCTTTATGCCACCCCTGACAATCTGGCATACCAGTGTGTTTTATCCATCTAACATGCTTGGAAAGTCAGTCACTCGCCTGTTGGGTGTGCGTGCTGTGGAATCTTTTCAACCTGATGCTTGGCCTTCAGTACTTTCTGTTTGTGCATTTCGTCCTCCATGGATACTTTCACAAATTCCTTTCATCATGGATTTATGCCATTTGCAGAGAGCTTCCATCAGCCTTGCAGAAAACATTGGGTGCTTTGAACAAATCCTCCATCACCATTGCTGCTTTGAGGTCGTTTATGCGAATGGGCCGATGAATGGGGATAAATTAGGTTTTGGATGTGTCTTGCCTTTATACATCAGTGAGTGTCTTCCATTTTTGTACAGTGTGTTTTCAGCTGAACTTGTAGCTACTGTGAGGGCATTGTTACTCTGCTTTAAGAGCCCTGTTGCCAGTTCCTGGTCTGCTCTGACTCTTTAAGTGAATTGAAAGCATTACAAGATTTCTATTCTCAGCTTCCACTGGTTCTGCTTGTTCACGGACTTGTTCACTTTGAAGAGTTGGGCAAGTCTGTTGTCTTTGTATGGGTGCCAGGCCACATCGGCATTCAAGGAAATAAACAGCGAATGCAGCAGTTAAAGCAGGGCTACACATGCCATATTTTGCAACTGAAATCGCATCATTCAACCTGCAGCTTTAAAAAAATGTCAAATCGTTCTGTTTGGGAAGAAGAATGGGCCTCAGTGGATGTCAAACTGCGTGCTATAAAAGATATGATCAGAGTATAAACAACATTTTTTTCTGACATCAGAAAGAAGAAATGATGTTGACATGGTTATGGATAGGACATACGCAATTCTCCCATGAGTTTCTTTCTTGTAGAGAGTTTCCACCTTGTTGTTCTACATGTAATACCCAAGTGTCAGTCCATCATGTCCTTGTAGATTGCCCACTCGATGAACCTCTATGCAGAAAATGCATCCTGCCTCTCTTCTGTATGTGCTTGGGAACAATGTCCAAACTAAGGTTTCTCATATTGGGTACTTTTGCTTATCCCTGGATTCCGTGATAAAATGTCAACACAGTTTTTTGAAATAAATAACTTAACTAAGAGACACAGAACGGTTAATTATTTAAGTACAACTCAGTCATAGGCCTATGTAATACATTTTGCACCATGTTATTATTAATTGAAGAGCCTGGTGTAAAAGGGTGTTAAGTACTGGTGACATTTTTACATTATCGAAAAAACCCATTTAAAGATCTAAACTTGGATTGCTGATTATGGGCTACTTCACACTTTTTTGCACTAATATCTTCATAAATAAGATATTTGTCGTTTTGCTCAAAGTTATGCGTTAAGAGGGTAGAATTGCACATCACTTATTCGAAAATGTTTCTAGGTAATGTTTTACAAAAATGTTACTAAACACCCTTTTACACCAGGCCCTTGAATTGTTTTAATATACCATAATAATTACGGAATATAATATTTAACAATTATTGTTAAATGCTATTGGTGAGAAAAATGTATTGAAGGTTTGAGAAATATTACCTTTTTACAATTTCATTGTAATGAACCGAATAACAATAAGATTACAATGGATTTTTTGTAATATGATTTAAGAAAACAAAGGTGAACCATGCACTTCATTCACTTAGTATTGTTTTTTACCAGTAACAAACATCAACAACCAAACAGTGTACACTCTGTACTGTACATAATTTGTTGTTATAAAGTGGAAACATACCGTGCTATGAATAAAAAAAATGAAGTCATTCTAATTTAATGTTGGTGAATATCATTCACAGGTTGATTCAAAATAACTATTTCTAATTTTCAAGGAGATGTTATCGCGGGCATGTCAGGTAAGTAGGTAGTTAGTAGGAGAGGCGCACTAACTGCCTAGAGGCTTGTTATATGGCGCCCATAGAAAAAACTATAGCCAGAAATCAGGGTGATTATATGAGCTCGGCAAGGCTTGACAGCTTTAGGAAGCGGAAAAGTCGACGGACAGAACGAACTTGGTTTCCCAGCAGCTCAGGAATAGTGGAAGGCAGGAGGCACTGTCTACGTAAACGTTCATATAGTGGACAGTCCACCAGGACATGATGGACCGAGACTTGTGCATTACAGGTGTGACACCAAGGTGGAAACTCCCCACGGAGAAAAAACGCATAGGAGAATTGTGTGTGTCCAATCCGCAGTCGTGTCAGCATCACCTCTTGTCTACGCTCATCACAAAGAGAGGTCGCCC